>JAODAC010016415.1:0-21430 GCA_027575185.1 Mimaenictus wilsoni | reverse complement strand
TGATTACATGTTCTTCTTTGATATGTCAATGCTAGCTAGTCTGGGGTCGTTCAAATAAGACTGTATGATAGCTATTGTGTGAATGAGTTAGGAAACATCATACTAACTAAGTACGGTGTACAACTTGAATGGAATACCCTCTCCACACTCTTATGAGTTCACACTGATAACACTCGTTGTACAATATTCTATTTCTATTCACGAACAAATAAGACAAAACGCTCGAAGAGCATAAAAATAATATAAGATAGGAACGACTTATTTAAAGTTATTTAGAAATTAATTGCAAATTTTGTATTAGTGAAAAGATGTTTAGGTCCAGAACGAAGTTTTGGGATTAAATTCACGAACAAGAGTTTAAACCAGGAACTTTATCCTAACAAAAAATCCTAGAAACTATTGCAATTTATCTTCAGAGGGAATATAACTCTAGGAGAGTCCAAAATGTCAAATTTTCAATTTTTTTTCTTCAAGTTAGTTATAATGAATGTAAGAACGGTTGACATAAGATTCAAATATCATTTCCAAGAATTGACGAAGTTATATTTGAAAGTGTTATTTATTAATTTATAGATTTATTCTTGAATAAAGCATTTTGTTAATCATAGATTTGGGAAAAGCGGTGTACCGATTTATTCGCATTTATATATTTTCCATTTTGTAAATAATTTCTATGATTGTAAATATTTTATGCACAGAAATGTACCTCGTCTAGGTTTCATACTTTTCTTTTCTTACTTCAACCTTCGTAGAGAACCCAAAACTTAGTCACTGCTTTCCCCTTCACTTATCAGGCAGATCTTACCCAGCCATTTCACGTATCCAACTGCCACCCTTATGACACCCTACCTTTTCTGTATCTTCGTAAAGCTGACTTGTGAGGTTCGAACAATTTTGATTCATCCTGTTTCCAACTCTGAGTAATTTCGCATCTCGGGTAACTCTCGCCATTTTGTTAAATATTAATATGTTGAAAATCATCCCTGATAAAGACTAGATTATATAATCTATTTTAGTATATAGCCCAGTTAGTAAGAACGCTAAAAATACAAACATAATAAATATAATCAGATAATCATATTAATATTTCTCTATATCCCACTGCTGAACCTCATCTTTCCGTACTTTTTGACCCGGCTCTTCGGAGCCAATGCCATCAGTCTCTTTTCCTCCACCCTTAACGTCAGTCCTCTATTTCAGGATGTATCCAGTCCCCGCAATTTTCCATCCCGCACCTGATAATGTGCATCTCCTGCTACTATGTAGTCATAACGTTAAATACACCTTCACGGAGTAGTCGATTCCCTGCTTCCCCTGACAAAACTTCCTTGTATGCTTTCCTCCTCAATTTCATCTATGGACCACCCGACTTCCTAGCACACCTTTCCCGTACACTCTTCATTAGTCTATCCTCACTCATTCTCCTCAAGTATCCTTTAAATCTAGCCACCCTCCTCAAATTATCCCACCTCAGGGGTATTCTACTCGTTTCTTGGAACGCTACTTTAGTAATTTTCTTGTGTCAGATGTCTTTTGACGACGCGTTAATGGTTGCTGTTTTGGTTACACATTTTTGCAGGAAGCTCTCTATGACGTGCCATAGAAAGCTTCCTGCCATTTTTAACAAACAACAATAATAGCTTTCTTGAAAGATTGGCCCAATTCCTTCAATTCGATATTCCAAATAGTTTCCCGTAAAACCCTTTTTAAAGCCCTCCTTTGTTAAGGTCTAAACGTCCCTGTATTAGTGGTTGACTTGTGTACATCATATAAAACTTGCCGATACCTGGCATAATTTATACTTAAATCATTATAAACCAAAATAAGTTAATTTAATCTACCTGAATGCCCACCTCGGCAGACGGACGGGGTTCGAGTCCCAGCGGTGGGTACCCCACATGTGTGAAATTATTATTAAATATAAATTCACACTAAATTCACTCTATTACTTCACATTAATTGCAAATTCACATACTCTTAAAATCACATTATTAATCCACACCGACAACAAGTCACAACTCAGCAATCGCAATGCGCAACCCACAAAAATACAATACGCCCACACAACAAGAATCAACTGATAACTACAATTCACATCACTCACCCACAGCAAGAAGCCACATCAACAAGACAACAATAACAACATAAAAAAAATACAAAATAAGAAATCTCAATAACATGTAATATGTACAAACACAATAAACATATGTGTCCAGGCTGAAGGACCAGTGAAGGTCGATAGCCAGGTCTCCGGACCGAATATAAATAATAATAATCTACCTGAATTTCAGAAAAGTCAGTATTTATTATCATGATCATTGTATAATTCAACATGTACAAACTGAGCATACATGAATATGTATCTAAAGTCCAGTTTATATAGGGTTTTCTTCCTTAGGTCTGAGAAAATGACGAAAAAAGAATCAATTTGACACGCATTTGATTTACATTAAGAATCCTGATATTTTAAGACAATGAAATGAAACGTAAAGGATGAGGAAGAAAGAAAAGATTTACAACAAAGCAAATTGTTTATGCTTCTAGGCACTTAGGCCTAAGCACTGCACTTCGTCTCACATGAAGAATTTTCTCATCGCGAAAGACACCAGATGCATATCAACCAGCACAAAATGCATATAAATCTCTGCCTGGCACTCCACAGCTCCTGATGTTGTGATGTTCAACTAATGTTCCGTGATTTACATACACACACAGGGCGAAAGCAAAACTTTTTTTATCGAACATCTTCCAAGAATT
Source organism: Mimaenictus wilsoni (assembly GCA_027575185.1). Lineage (NCBI taxonomy): Eukaryota > Metazoa > Arthropoda > Insecta > Coleoptera > Staphylinidae > Mimaenictus > Mimaenictus wilsoni. Next base: position 18,673 of record JAODAC010016415.1, on the reverse strand, counting down.
TATTGAGAAGCTTGGCATAGCTCTCTCCTGTTGAACGTGTTCGACTTTATGTGAAAATCTTTATTTATAAAATATAATTGCAACATTATTTTCAAGTTTGCTATATGCAATTGCCGAGTGCAGAATCGTTCACTTAAATATAATTGACCGTCGATTAAAATTAGCCGCGTGTGAATAAAATTAAAGGTAGCCTACATTCCAATATTAGCCCCGGCGTTTTATTAATAATACCTACACGAGTGTTAAATTTAGCACGGCGTTTATCCATCGCGTGATCTGTGTATGTGTGTAGCGGGAAATTTTCGTGGCTGTAGGCGCGCGAGACGCGAATTTCCACGAGCTTAGGCTACTCACAGCGCATTCTATCGGCAGTTTTGGGAAGTTATAAAGGAAAACCTAGTCCAGCGACATGGAAATGCATACAGATGGCGACTGGTATCGCTAAACTTGAGCTAAAAATCGGTTTTGTATGATGAAATGAAAAACTCGTGCGTGCTTTTATTATTAAACTCATTTAGCATCACTCGCGCCAGAATGTTGTCTGTATCAATGCGGTTTATTACAACAACAAATGACGTCGACTGTGTAGCGAACGGGGCCAGACCTTGTTTTCTGTTTTCTTTTTCATTCTTGTACACGTTGAAAATTGAATATCATAGCTGAACCTGTTTGACGACTCAATTATAGTTTATACGTTTAATGTAGTAAAGTCTAATGTAGCAAATTATTGTAGATTTGTAATTCTAGATGCTTAATAGTTTAGGTTGTGTTGTTGAAAACCTTGAAATAAAGTCCTGCACTCCATCATAACCGATTACTGTGTTCTTTAAATAATCCCCGAAAGCCGGAAATTTTCGCCTAAATAAAGAAACGCCAGATCAATCAATCAAAAGCTAAACATTGGAAAAAACCTGTCGATAAATTCACTCTTTACTGCTGATGTTCGCTATACGTAGAAGTTGTTTGAAAATTAACAACACGCGCTTTTTCTTGGAAATCAGCACATTTACGCGCAGCTGTGTGAAATTGTCTTAGTTTTATGATCTGCGCGCAATGATGGCTAAATTTACTCGACTTTCGGCGAACAACTGTGTCTGGTTGGTGTTTGCACACAATCTTGACTCCGTGTTACCGATAAACGCTGCCACCACTGAATATGTTTGAAGACATTATCGAATGGCGGTTTTCCCAGTGTGTATTCGCCGAAATTTCGCAGACAGTTTGGCGTAATTTTCTGCAAACTAAAATACACGAGGCGTCATCTGGATCGTTTACAACTTCCTACGAGACCAAACTCAAAAAGTGAATAATGGTAGTGTTGACAAACGACACAAAATTAAAACGTTTTCAAAGCCGTTAATAGCAAATATTGATGCAATAACGTGCAAATGACATACACACGTGTATGAGTTTACACGTGTATGAGAGAAATCTATATTAGATATCCCAGAAATAATAGCAATTTATTATTTCATGTCGAATGAAAATACCCAGGTTTTATTGTGAATTCACTCGACAGCTAAACTTACACGCGTGATTTAACTTTGTTTATTTAATTACGCGTGTAATCCGGAATAAAAATACACATCGCATAACATGGTTGAAATATGCGTTCGCCCGAATCGCATGGATACAGGTGTTTTAAAATAGTAATTTAATTACTTTACTGCTGCAGTAAAATATGCGAGATATGCGAATGCAGGAATTCCACGTGTAGAAGCCATGGCTCTTCAAAGGTTTTTTGCGGTATTTCTCCGTTGTTCGTCTAAGATCTAAATTTACGACATTCGATAGTCCTCGCAGCTTCATACGCATTTAATGTTCAAGTGTTAATACGCTCGGAAACAACGAATTTTATATTTAAATGTGACTAAGCCATCTATAATAAAACGCTTCATTAATACGCCGATTTTCATTGTTTTTACAGGGGAAATAATCAATTTGCGTCGTGAAATCATCGATGACGATTTGCTGATGATCGGCGGACATTCGGCGTTCTTGGCAGGTGTAACAAGCCACGTTGAATTGTTTCGCGACTCTCACATGGCAAATACGATGATTAATCATCCACTACGTCGTTATCGCTCGTCCGACGCCCTGTGGTCACTACATTTATTTACACAAAGTGCGAATATTTTCACAGTTAAACATAAATGTGCGGTAATACACTCAAGCTCTTTTGTATTTACACCGTTTTGGTGGGTGGCTTGTTGGGCATCGTAAATTTCGGTATGTGCGCGGAAAAATTCGCACAAATTGGCAATCACGTTGACGAGCGCTGCCAAGATCGATGCGTTTTACCTTTGAAAAAGACTCCCACTTAGCCCCAGGCGCAAATGATACATTTAATTTGTTATTAAGCCTTGGTGGTCGCTCGTCAATCTAACGAAGCGTTTAATATTTCTGCTAATTTGTCTGTGAGACATTTATAACCCTGAATCTCATAAAATTGAAGATTCTGTGGTAGTTGATAGTTGACTAACTCGATTTTTGCCAGTTTCAACATGTTTAATCACCTCTAGACGGAATTATTACTAAGAATAACGTACCAACAATAATATCAGACTTGATAGAGTGGTTTTGATTTTGAACTCCCATTAGCACAGCTCCAAGCGCACCGTAACGATGAAACCTTGTCTTCACCGGCACCTCCACACTGAAATTCCGCTGTAATTGCACCACACTCATGGACATCAGCACATTGTCGGCTCACATTATCAATGTCCCGCACTGTAGGAGTCACTAGTCTCGAAATATTCGATCGCCCACGACAATTACGGGTGCGAAACTGCAGCGGCGCAACTTTTGCGGGCGGCGTTGACAGGCCGGTCGTTGACAATTATTGCGCGCAGTTTGTCCGCTCTGCACGTGTGAATCGTGATCGTGCGATTATTGAGGGAATATTGCCGAGCTTTTCACGAAATCACGCGTTCGGTGTCACAACAGTTGGGTGTCAGGCAGCGGGCCGAAGTTCGTGCGAGTATGCCGTGCGGCCGACCACTGAAAATACAACTCGCGCCGGTTTAAATGCCGTTTATACATATGCTGCAAAGACGGACACACAAGCTGGCGATATTATACGGACGCTATTTTCAGACATTGGGAGGCATCACCGAAAATGCATGTGTATGTTTGTGTAGCATACGTGTACATCTGCATGTGCGGGTATCTCTGAGAAACTCTCCCTCCTCGCGGGCGGAGCGTTTTTTCTTCATTTTCCCCATTTTCACGTATTTCGCGCGACTTGTTGGTTCTTTGAAGACGAACCTGTTGGCGGAAAACGAGTGACGAATCATATTAGCGGGTCATTCTTGGGTTATCCTTAATATTCCGGATAAAAATGCGCAAGAAAGAAGTCAGACAGTGACATCCAACGTGTCTTTGATCTGACGTCGGTGCGGATCGTTTGTCATGCTTGTATGTTCTTTGGAATTTTCGGAATGATTCATTTTTCGGGTCGATGGCTTTTATTTATTTATAAAGCAATCGATTAGAAATATACAATTTTTTTAATTCTTCACCTAACTTTATTTAAAATAAGGTGAAAAAAATCAGCATCTCTGTCATTCAAATAACTACATTTCCTAACTGAGCAAAAATATGAGCACTCAATATTTCCCTTTTATACCATTATATCAATCTTTACAATATTTCCCAAGATATTATACAATTTTTAGAGATATTTGACGTAACATAAACTTGTCTACATTGTTTGAATCTGCATCGAACAGGAAAACGTATGACTGAGCAATTTATCCTTGCAATTGACGCATGAACTTGAACAATATTGACGTGAAACGATTGTTACTTTCTTATTTCATAATTTTTATTTTCATAGAATATTTCAATTATTGTACCATTCCATATAAATTTTGTTGAGGATCGCATGAAAAGTTAACAGACTTACATGAGTATTAATTAAAAATTTCTATTTTTAGCTCGATATTAGGAAAATCGTAAACGTGTCTGCAGCAATCGGCATCAACGCTAATGAAATCGTTAATTGCAAAATCGCCACGCATCCGGTTTTTGAAGACGTTTAAGAAGTGTAGGAAAAGCTGCGTATACAAATCGATGGCGATTCGACGTAACCGTTGGTTATTCACGCACTCGGCGGCGGTGATTAAAAGAAAATCTCAGCGAAGCCGAGTGACGTAAATGCAACTACGAACGAATCGCATATATTTAGCTGGATGATGATGCGTGCAAGTGAGTACGAAACGCGCGTGTAGTGTAATAAAACCGGCGTACGCCGAACAGTGGCGTACTTACATCTAATATGACCCTAACGCATTTACTATAAAAAAATACCTAACCGTTATTTGATTCAGAAATAGTGAGTTATTTGACTCTGTCTTTGGTGCGAGGTTCAGTAATGACTATCAGTTATTCCTTTCCATGATTAACATGGGTCATTTGGGTTTTAGGACCTCATCAGGCCAAAATTTCACTTCATCAGGCCAAAAAGTTTGCCAACGATACTGAATATCGACGCCACTGTGGCGGAGTGTAATTGACCCGCTGGTGATAGTGCTATGCTGGTGGCTGATCTCAAGCATGTGAGTTTCCGTGGAAATGCCGACATTGGGATCTAATCATAGCCGTCTCGAAGCGAAGCATCTCGCCTCCATCAACGCCGCGCGTCGATCAAAGGCATATCGCTCCATTTTACATTATTGTACGTTACATTTTATATTTTATCACACATAAAAAAAACATAAATTTGCTGCTTAGAAGTTGTGTATACCGCAAGATACAACGTGCATGCTTGTATTGGCGGCGGTTACAAGCTGCGATCGCCGTATCTTCGTCGTGATGAGGGAAGCGGGTCGGCGTACTGCTGGCGGTTCTTCATGATCGACAAGCCAATTTTGCAGACGGTGTCTTCGTACTCGGAACGGCCGGTCAGAGTCGTGTTGTACTTGTCGTCGGCGTCAGTGTCTGTAAGGAGAAATACGGGGGAAATTAACACACAAAGGAGGAACTAGCGTTATGATTACATTGAGCGAAGGTGACGGCTTTGCAAGGATCGACGACGGGTCGAGGGAAGCAGGAGTAACGGAAGTTGGTTGGGTCCCTATAAGCTTTCCCCAAGTCGGAGCTCTGCGCCTTCACCGGCACACCGACGGGGGATTCGATCGCCGGCATCAGCTTTCGATATTGCGTGATATTGATACCGCGTTTTGCGTAGTCGATCTGATACGTGCTCTGGATTTTATCGTCGTCAGTATCGCACGGATGATCTAAGATTTCGTTGCTCAGTGTTGCAATCTATCAGAATAGCAAGCAAAACATCTATCTATAATTTTCTAGATTAATTTTGTGAGTAAATCATTGAAAATCGTATACAATCCTACCTGTTCATTTAACAAAATTAATTCATGATGTAATTGACGTTCTTTTTCAGCCAATTTTTCATATCTTTTCAACTGAGGATCGTACAAATGTGCATCGCAGTGGCAATACGGTTCAACTAACTTAGCAACAAAGAAATTTCTGGGCTTGATCTTCACTGGAGGCTGCGATGGCCTGTAACAAATCGGCAGAGTTAGGATATAAAGTAAACATTTTATCACTTTAAAAATGAAACAATTTTACTTCAATTTTAAAGGTTTCGGGTAGGGCCATGTGAAGTCCTTCTTCTGAACAGTTGTAAAAGCTTCCGCCATTTCGGTCTAGTTCCTTTACTGGATCTTAATTTGGATGTACGAAATTTGGGACATGCCTGTTGGCTGTTGATTGATATTATGTCAAATAAACAATGGCTGTACAGCCAATTTATTGCCAGGATATAAAATGATAGATTCGATATCAAAGAACATTGTTATTGTTGCCTGACTGAGATTTGGTAATTTTGTAAAGTTTATCGAGGCATTAAATTCGGCTGGGATTTTAATAGGCTAGGCGATTTTTTTATGTATCTTGCAGCGGCCGAGAGAGAGGCCCCCGTGAGCGTGTGTCCGATCGAAGTGAATCATTTTGCCGTAGTTATTGAGGTGATCGTCAAATTCGCCGACCCGATGTGGGTGCCATCCTACAATGCCTGTAAAGCAAAACAATTGTAAATCCACACTGGTCTAATATAAACAGATTTTTATTCAACCAGACTAAATGGCTACAATAAAATTTAATTTATCAGTTAATTGACATCGTTAAAAAATTCTACCGTATACACAATTTCACTAAGGTTTGACTAAGGCACGACGGTGAATTTTATTTCTAATAATCAATCCGCCTAATTTGCTCGTCGAGTCTTGATACTCAGTGGTGCCCATTCCAACGATAGCCATCTTGCTTGGTATGAAGGGGCCGTTAGGTGGATATACAGTGCCTAAATTCGGAAATGTGCATAAAATGCATTGGAACAATGTGAAGCAAGTTTACTTGGTGGAATCTGATAGTTACCTGCACCACATTTCTCCCCGAATTTGGGTGTTATGAGACCGGCCCCAGCACTAGCCTTAAATGCACTCGGACGTTGATTGGGGCGGCAAGGGTCACCGGGAAGACGCTCCGGTTCCGGACAGGGTGGCAAACCACGGATACCCGACGCCCGAAGTAATTCATCATATGGGGCAGACGGATATTCCTCTGATAATTACCCAAATTAAAAACGATTTCCCCCTAGATATATTATACTCACGTAAATTGCAAAAATCGACTTCGTAGGTCGTCCTCAATCGATTCTTATTAATCCTGGACATTAAATCATCCGGTGGAGCACTCTTCAAAACTTCGTAAAGAAACGGATATTTTAATTTCAACTGAAAGTAATTAAAACCGCAATTTATTCATCACTAGCTTCCAAGAATTGGTCAAAATATTCGAAAGAAACTTGTTAGAGCATTACTTTTTCAAGAAACATGTTCGGTTGATTAAAACGATGGCTTTCTGCCTCTGGTGGTGGACCCACTCTTGCTGGGTATAGTTTCGGATCCATTAGAGGCGTTGCTGGACCGGATTTCATGTACACATCTTTATCGTACACGTTGGGGCCTAAAAGTTTCATTTCCTCTTTGATTTCCTTCTCGCCCATGCATCGGCACGCACACAAGTCGGCTTGGTGAATACCCTCGGTAACTTGCTCATGTGCAGGCCTACGAAGAAGAGTAGGTTTAAAATTTGTACGAAAACTGTCTAAGTCATTACTTTTTTCCGAAGAGTCGGACATAAGGATATAGGAAGTCATTGCGATAAGTTGATACAAATTGGTCCATGGTTTAAAATGCCTTCCGTAAATTTTAGCCGTATTAAGAATCCCCGAAATTGATCCCCAATTTTGGAAAATCGAACGAATTGTAGTCTGTCACACTAACTGATAAAATTCCGTCATTTTTAAGCAACTCTTTGTCACAGGATAGTTGTCATAAATACATTCGAAAATAAAACAAAACATTGTGTAACATTTTGAGCATTGCAAATTTTGACATGTTTTTATGTTCATAGCTCATTTTACAAAATTCAAAATTCATACGTAGTGAAATAAGAGGCATGGAGACAACATATGAGTATTCGTTTTCAGCGAAACCATCCCCGGCTTATCAGAAGTGAGTGTGTTAATATTATGTTAATATGATTTTTACGATTGCTTGCAATACCCATTTTCGACAAGCGATTCTAATTTTCAATATTTTTAGTCGTAGATTAGCAGAGCGTTATCGTTCAGGGTGCCAACAAGATCATCTACAAGCCATGCCAACTCAGGGATGCGATGACCACTTCAAGACCCTGTATTCCCATCCGAATGCATGTCCCAATAGAAAACAAGGTACGCCAGCCCCGACAATGCCAATGCAAAATAATTATGTACAGGCGGAATTGTTGACGCCACCATGCCCCTTGGTACATTCCTGCAACACACAGTACAGTCCGTTGTACCTCTATCAGCACCATCAAACAGCGCAGGCACAATGCCCAAATGAACAGCAGTACCTCAGCGACGTTTCACCTATTCCGGGCGTGTTCACGAACTCTCCTGGTCTCACGGTCCCCGAGGCTCGCTATGAATTGCCCACGGCGATCTCTTCATACCTACCAATGCATGGACCCAACGCAACTGGTATGTGCTATGCGTCGACGTACTGGGGGCCGTACATATCATCGCAAAGAATGTAAACAATATGTTAATAAATAAATGTTTTATATGTTAATAAATAATCATTTCATTTGAATGTATTTATTTATCTCGATTTAAAATATAAATACAAATGTCTCTCAAGATTCTATATACAAAAAGGCCTGGAAGACTATATTACCGGAGAAAATGACAGGGTGTGGAAAATGTTTACAAAAATGATAGCTAAATCACATTGCCCTCGGTTTGGTCCGAGCTAACCGCACAATTTCAGGTCCTTTTAAATAATTGAAACTTCCCAATCGAAACAACAGAAGTAGTAAAAATATGTGAAGTAAAGGGAATAGTAATTTATGGTGTTTACAGGCTATCCCTGTTGGTTTATGAAGGCATCCGAGGGGAAAAAGTTAATCAGGAATAGAATCCAGGTGTGATAACCATCGTGGTAACCATTACAAACTTAAATAAATAATAACAAAAATAAAGCGAACAATAACTCATCTACAAAACTATAAGTACAGCTAACAGTTCAGAATCGCCTGCCTCCTTCTCTTCTCCAACACCACTTTTATAACAACAACATTCGGCCCTCGTCACCTTGCATCCGGCCATTTTTCGACAATATTCCCTCCTCTTTGTTGCGATCTTACCCATTCTTGCTTCAGCCCGACACAGCCCCTTGCCAGGTGCTCCCATGTGTCCAACCCTGTCACACAAAATATACATTTTGTATATTTCTGTCCTAGCCCTAGCCAGCAATACTTCCCACTTCCACTTCTGCCTTATCTCCAAAGTACCAGGGCCTCCTCCCGATAACCTGTACCCATTCGTACATTGCTCATCTTCCTTCAAATCTCTTCAGCCACCGCTATCGACAGCCCCACCTCTTATGTCCGTCTTCGCCTAACCACTCATTCTCTGGACCCCATGCTGCTATCCCACTCCCACACATTCTTAACCAATCTTTCATTCCCCATTCGCGTCAATCTTTCCTCGTCCCTCACCATTCTGCCCGCTTCCTGTAGAAACACATACGCTGGAGTCAATTTCTCCAACCCCATCAAACAGTTCAGGAACCAGGCATGCTCTCGCTCTAGCTTCTCCCATTCATTCATTCCCTATCTTTTCTCACCATTCATCAAAATGGGCCTCACGCATACATCCTACATTCTCACAGCAATATCCCAGTTCCCACCCACACCTTCCCCCACTTATCCTTCACTCTCCCCCCATTTATCCCTCACTCTCCCCCATGCACACCTGGATCTCCCTTGCATCCACCATTCATGCTCCTTTCATACACCAGTACACCTACACTAAAAGCCAAGGTACTTGAATATCTCGACTTTCTCAAGCACCTTTCCCCTCTATTTCAGGTTCACTGGTCTACTCCTTCCACCCGGCTTGCGAAACTCCATCCATTTGGTATTTTTCCCCATTAACTACCAAATCTCTCTTATCCATAAACCGTTCACAGCTCCCAAACATAGCCTATAAGCCCACACAGTCTCGAGCCACCTATACAGTATCGTCCGTATACGCAAACGTCCACACCTTATTCTTTCCAATCACCACGCCTCCATCCTGACCTATTCTTAGCATCTTTCACAACCCACCGTATGAAGAACATTTATTTACAAAAGCAAAAAAACAAGGTGTACTAGTGTACTACTTCATATTAAAATTGTATGCTCCTTAAAATCATATACTCTGTAGGTAATAGGTTATAAGGGGTCATTGTCAGTGAAGGAACAAACATCTTATGAACTGCGACCAAATTGACCTATTGTTCTGCCCCAACTGCCTAACATGAAATGGATCCTAGGTTAATTATGAACACACATACGGGCGACGCGATTGTTCTTAGCCAGTTGCCTGTTTTGGACTGTTTTAGCATTCAGCCAGGTCGTTTTTGTCGACTTACAACATGCCTGACTGTACAAGTAGATAACGATGCGAGCGTCTCAGAAACGCCTCCGTAGGCATTCCCTGGCGTACACGTCAAGAGCAATCATTTCCCAGAGCTATATGACACTTGTACGTAAGATTTGCCCTTCTATTCCAATACCAGTGCAAGCAGAGGTTTATCTTCTTAACCCACGGACCCCCTTTCGGGAGATTGAGTGTCACTGCGCAAAGAGAAGCGGTTTTAACATGATATCCAAAGGCTTGCCTTCCGCATCTATGTGGTGTAAGATTTCAAGCTGACCCCTCCTTTCCCCTGGCAACATTTAGTTCCCTTGGTGGATACGATGTGCGACCCTCAGCCTTTCTTTCTGTGAAGGGTTGCAGTATCATTTCCGTTCCCGCCGTTATTGTATTTGTGGTTCCGGCAATGCTCAAGCAATCCTTTCGTTGAAGTTTATCCATGTTCTGCGGTTGTTAGTTTTTTTGCTACCATACAAGTGATGCATAGGTTACAATGGGCCACACCGCAGATATGTAAATAGCCAGTTCATGACCTTAAGCTTCAGTCCCCATGTCCTACTTATGAATTGCCTACAGGCCCAGAATACCGTTTGCGCTTTGGCTACGGTTCTGTCGATAATGGTGTTCCATGTTAGTGATGCGTCTAGGGTTACCCCCAAATGCTTCACTGCCTTCTAGAATTGTATTTCAATCCCGTTTAGTCAGGATGCCTTTATAATTAGCTTCCTTCCCTTCGTAAATGGGACGATCAAATACTCTATAGGTAAGACATTTTGTGTTCTTTGTTAGGCAATCCTGGGTTTCAGGGTGTAGGGGAAAGCCCGTTTCAAACATTAACGGAACAGCCATATTGGGGGACATTGCATTAACAAATATATATTTCAACAACGTTCCTAGTGACTAACCAACGTAATTATATTATCAAGCCTCGTTATACCTAGCGGAACATAGTGCCGCAACATTGGTGCGCCAGTGAACTCTGTTTTGTGCCAACGCTTTGATCTCGTCCCATTTTCCAGCGTTTTCTGCGTACTTTATGACGATTCTACTGCACGTGATTTTCGGTCGCCCACGTGAACGTTTACCTTGGGGGTTCAAATCCAGGGCCTCCCTGTCGATGTTTGTGGCCGGACGACGAAGGGTGTGCCCTACCCAGGACCACTTCCTTAAGAGGATTTCATGGGCGATTGGCTCGTTTCGCCTCTTTCAGTTGATTAGTATTGGGGATGATCCGTGGTCAGAATATACTTAGGATGCCCCCCGGTGTTAACGCAATAATATACAAAAAGATTTTTGCCTTGGCGCGGCCCTGCTGATTGTTCTTGCGGCCCGTTATTGGGTCGCGACCCCTACTTTGGGAAACGCTGCTATAGGTTAAACCGACCACGGCAGGTTGCTTCTAGGTAAACTAAAAAATATCACGCACCTTAGGCAATCCATGATACACTATTAATTACCGTACGTTGTGCCAAAGGACAAATAATTTCTAGAACTAGAGAATTCTACCGTCTACTGCATATCATTCCTAGAACATGGCGCCACGAGTTATATTTAAAAATTGCAATTTAATTTGCATCATGAACCATTTCATCATAAATTATGATAATTTAATCCGTAATAATTTGAAATATATCAAATAAAAATGAATAGCACACATTGAAACTGCATAAAATATTTATTAATTCCTAAAGTAACAAAATGATAACATTTGTTTCTTTTGCCTCGTTTCGCCCTAACAACTTATACCGTTTGAAGGTTGTTAAGATGTGAGTAAACATAATTCTTAAAATATTCTATAAGGACGTCATTCTATGTGCATATACTGAATTGCATATATAAAACACCTAGTTGCTATTTTACTGCATCAGAGTTGCAACTAAAATAAAAAATACCGATTATGCAAGTAAGTTATAAAAATTCATAGAAGGGAGATTACAAAAAATTGGATTGGAGCGCCGCTTCATAACCGATTTCCGTATCAGCAATGTTCAACGTTTCCAGTGAGCATGGTCCACCAATGCTGTCAGTTTGTGAGTCGTTCGGCGATGGGTTATTCAAAATTGGCAAACCAAGTATGATGCGAACTGGATCGGTGAGATGTGCGGCTGATTTGATTTGATTGAAGATGCCTTCGGCTTGATTAACCATCTTGTTTATGTCCAGATGGCCAGAGAGATCGTTAATATGCTGTTTGAAAAATATTCATAGATAAGAAAACGCGTGACGCTTAAGGAAAAATAATTTACTTTTAAAATCTCTGTAAATCCGTAGTTATTCTCCATTAGAGTGGATTTTTCTGCTTCCAAGATGGAAACGCAGATCAAGAGGTGAAAATTTGGACAAGGCAAAGCAGTCCATAAAACTTCCCACAGTCGCATTACATCTTCTTCGCAGAGTTCCCTCTTGAACCAGACAAGTAACCATCGGAAACAGAAGAACATGTTACCAGAATCATGCCGGTCCAAATAATTTGCCAGTTGTGGATTTACAAATGATAGTAGGATGTGGAGATTTTCTAGTTGTTCCTTCATGCCGGCTTGATCAATATCGAAATTGGAACTCTGTCAAATAAAAAAGATAGAATAATATATAATAAATTTATAAGTACGTCGCTAATGTAGTTCTCATAGCTAGAGGATCGAAAAGGTATGCAGGCTGTGGTACGGAAGCTTGGATGATTCACGAACAGAAGGGAATTGTCTGTAAATGTTGCGAAGACCATCCACTTGGAGCGTAGCAGACCAGGTGGTCGGAGAAGGTGTGATTATTTTGGAAGGAAAAAATTATCGAGAGGGCGGACACATTCAAATATCTAGGGGTCATGGTAAATTAAACAGGATCATGGGTTGAACTCTTAGGATGGGTACATACGAAGGCTAGAAAAGCTTGGGCAATGACTAAGGGAAAATGTGGGTGGAATATGGGTGTTGGCTATGCGGATATAGGACCCGTGTGTTCTGCCTTCTACTCCATGAAGGAGGGGGTATGAAACTCAAGTCTTGGAGAGAGGGCACATAAGAGTCATAACCGCAGAGTTCGTAGTGATGCAGGAATCGGGAAGAAAAAGCTTGGAATGGGAAGGAATAAGGAGAGTAATTCGATATGAGAAGAAGGTACGTGATATGAATGATGGGAGGGGAGTAGTATATATTTGGAAATGATGTACCACAGTGAGTACGAACAAATGGAGAGAGCAACGGCGAAACACATTTGAAGCAATTGGGTGGTCGGACAGGGGATTAGAGAGGATGCTAAATGAAGGTATGCCAGTGGAAGAAATGCGTAGCATTAAATAGAAGATAGAGGAGCAGGAGAGGCATGGACAATACACCTAATTCTAGCTATAAAGAGTGGCAGGTAATCTGGGGGTTCCACAATTTGTTAAGAGAAGAGATTTGGGGAATGGAGAGAAACGCTTAATAGCATGGGCAAGATGCGTATCCGAGGAAAGGGGAAGAAATACATGAATGTCAGAAGAATATGCAAAGTGTGTTATGTGCAATAGAGGGTGGGACACGTGGGATCATTTGATGAGTAAATGTGAATGAATCGAGGTGTTGGGAGGAACAGAAGGAAATGCCACAAGGATGCTTGGAGAGTGCTTGTTTGAAATAAAGAAAGGGATAGAATGGATACGGAGAGTGTTGGGGGAGAAGGAAAGGAGGCGTATAGTTTAGAGTATAATGTGTTCATGTATTTGAATATATGTACCTTGTTTTTTTTAAGATAAGATTTTATATATTATATAAATGTTAATGTTTAGGAAGGAGATGTATTTATGTACGAAAAACATGCCAATAAAGGTTTATATATAAATTTGTATAAGTAGTAGAGATGTCAAAAAAAAAGTATCGATATCGATAAGTATCAATACCACGTGTCGATTATCGACTTTTATCGATACTTTAATTTTCAATACTTATCGATAATCGATAATATCGAATTAGTCATTTTCGATACTTTTGAACATGCCCCTGTACTGAGGCCATCTGTTAACCAATTATGATGATAATCGTACTCTGAACATTAGATTCGTCCTCACTGCTACGTTAATTTGAAAATGGAAATTCAATCAATATAAATTATTTCATTACTACATTCACATAAATACATGACAATATTATGGAATGGAATTTTCCACTAGTTCTTGTTTTCACTGATATTTACCAAATAAAAACAGATAAATTGGACCATAAAACGAACATTTATAAATCAACATACGTACGCGTTTAAAATATGTTTGTGCCTATTTTGTTTGAACTAACAATAAGAAAACGACCGTCTTACTTAACCGGCTTGATAACAAGAAATCGTTGTAATCAACGAATTGGTCTAGATGATGAGTGAGAATTCTTTCAGTTTTCCTTAATTGTTTCAATGATATTTATCAATGAAAAAACAACCACAAGAAATTTTAATCGCATAACAAAAACAACAAATTTCGATGTTTAGGCTTGTTAGATTTTGCAACCGTATGCAGCAGGAACTTGAACGTACGACTCACACGGAAATAAAACAAGTAACCAAGTGTTTTAATCACACTTAACATGAACGACCACGACGACTAATTTGAGTTATTCAAGTCAGCGAATTGTGCGGGAAGATATGTGTGATTCTTTTGAGATTGTATAGGTTTTGATTTATTAAAAGTTAAGAGCGGACAGCGATGAATGAGTAAAATCTGTTAAACGTAATGCACGAGATAATCTTGATACATTTGGAAATTAATTCTCAAATTATGTTTGTTATGCTATAATTTAAAATAGTTTAGTACTCATTCACAGAAATATTAATTTTGAAGAAAGTTATATTCCCTAAACTTTCCGATTTTATCAATTCGTCACAATCAAAGGATTAAAAGATGATAAATTACAAGTTTCGATACTTCGAAGTCGATTTCTAAATGTACTCAATTAGTAATTTGATTACTTAGAAATTACCGCGATATTATTTATTCTCAAAATGTAACTCTCATGAAGTAACATCAGAAACATTGGGTCGATAATATACTGAATGATAACTCCTGTAACGAGTAAAAATTAATTAGAAAATACATTAACAGATGGCGCCAATGTGTAGTATTTTCGATACCAATAAGTATCGATACTTGGGTATCAAAAGTATCGAAGTTTCAAAATCGATACCAAAAACTATCGATACTTCGTGAAAGCTTGACATCCCTAATAAGTAGACTTGCAGTGAAACTGAAGAACGAGCATAATTCGTTTCTCGAATTTTACGCAGGATTTTCGTTTTTTTAGATGATCGTTATGTGAGAACCTATGTTATATGAGTGTTCATAAAGCAAAGAAATCCTTAAACGAGATGCTCATTAAATGAGAATAATATCAAATAATGATCGCTCATCATGGGACGTTTGAATTTTAAAGAGAAATTATCAGTGGTATACTTACAACTTTATCCATAAAACCAACAAAGCACCAAAACGCATCAACTTCATTATTCAACAAGTGTAAAATTGGCGAAAGGAGGTCGCTCATCCCTTGTACGTACCCCAAGTCAAAATTATACATAACATAGGTCATGAGAATCTCAGAGAGCGTTTGCAAATTTGGATTGTTATCGCCCGCATAGTACGACATATTTCGATCAGTCCGATTGACGTCCTTTTCGATCAGACTCTTTCTCTCCCTGTAATCGGCGAAGTTCTCCTCCTGCGTCTTTGTCATTGACTTCCACTGTAACTTCATGCCGTAATATTCTTCCTGTTTCTGCTTTTGAATCTGTTTTCGTTGTTCATGTGTGTAGTTCCATGGATAGTAATCGAGTAAATATTTCCATAACTCGCTTCGTATTGCAGGATGAACACCCTTGGATAAAAAATATCAATATCAGCTAATTGCTGTTGATAAACAGTGCAGCAGTAGATAAACGTACCCCTCTAAAAATATGCAATTTTGTGAATTCAATGTCTTCAACACGACCTTCGTGATCTTGTAAACTTCGCCATTGACCGTCTGTGAGTGGTCCACCACGAGGGTAATCTTTCCTTGTAGGTAATTCTGGTTGGACTACCTCGTATTCCTCTGGTGGCGGAGCATGTGAACTTTCCAACTCACTCAAGCTTCGATTCAAAATGTCGTGGGTTTGTTCAGTGATAGGCCGTTCATTCGGACCTGCATTTACTATAAAAACATTACACGTCAATAATAAATTCTTCATACCATTAAAAATGTATTACCTATGTCTACAATTCTACTGAATGCTTGAAAAGTCGTCTCATACGGCTGTATATTTGTCATTAAATTCCACCAGGTAATTCGTGGTGAATCTCCAAACAGATCCAACTCTGCAAAGGACCTATCCAATTGCCTTGCAGTCTCCTGCTCCTCATTTGAACAAATGAACTTCAACTTATCTCTCTTTGTCGACACAGTTCTCATAAACTGCCTCAAATGATCCACCAACGCACTGCAATTTCCATGTTGAAAGAAGAAACTGCAGATTGTGTCACCAGAACCAGATGCAAGTTGTAATCTGTCGTTTTTCTTCGACACTTTGAACGTATGTATTTTCTTCAGGTTGATTTTGATGTACTTTGATTTCGATTTCAAACTTGTACTGGAGTGATTCTTAATTGTTTCTACTACAGCCCACTCTTGATCTTGGATGTCTGCATCGATTGTCTCAGTGTCACTAGGTTTCCACTCAATATATCTGCTCGTATTCGAATTCAAGTATTCGGTAATGTAGAGTGATCCAGTCTGACCAATGTAGTTCATGTAAAAACTCTGCGTTTCCTTCAACAAAACGCCATCCTGGATGAACAGCTGCATGCATTCCTCCGCCGGTTCATCCATCGTTTCAAATTCAAGCTTTATCCAATATCACAATACTACACACAGAGAACAAAAACAATGACACATTAGATGATTGTGTAATATTTGTTTACCGGCATTGTAAGGGATATACACAAAAAGAAATCACCAAATGGCCAAAACGTCCAAACTCGCTGATTTTGGAAACTTGGATTGTATTTTAATGCGTAGGCATGTTGTTTACATAATTAATAACAAAATATTGCACCATAATAATGGGGAACAAATTGCAACACAGTAGGCAGTTCTTACTGTTTTTCGCCTTTTGTGGTTAAATCTTGATTGTATATATAATTGTCATTGAAGTGTACTTGCCAGTCTTATCGCGTTTCGAGAAGTTTACTTCTTTTATGCTGTTTACACCAGTTTCACTCAATTCATGCAAAACTTTACGGGCTAGATGACACAAACTTCTTTGACATATGTCATACTATTATGTGGCGTTGTAAGTTGCGTCTGAATTTTGAACTAAACGCGACCGCGTAGCGGTAAAATGCGAAACTAAAAAGTGAAATTCAAACTTTCTTCTAAGATATTTTCTAATTTGCATGTTACAGAATGCCCATTCTTTTACGGATCGATTCATCATTAAATCTAGTTTGTTTTAATGTACACATTTATGCCTAAATATTGGATATTTATTGAGATATTTATCGTGTAAAAAACGTCTTTTCTAAAAAGTCGAGTTTTAGGTTTTTCATTTTTTTTCCATATTTCCCGTATTGATAAGATTATAAATCATACACCAATCGATTCAGCGTGAAAATATCTTCAAACTTATGAGACAGTTTCTCATTTCATCACTTAGAACCGATATTATAACTCATGAAAGTTGAGTCTATCAATAAGAACGACGATGATTTCAGTGTTAAAAAATACTTGAAATTACTTCTTCTAAAATTTCACTTTTATTTATATTTCTTCCTCGAATATATACAAATCATAAACTATTTGACTCAGAATGAAATTTACTACAGTTTGCTTCAACCGTTTTTTGGATAACTTGTTTAGAAATCATGTTATGTATCATTAAAGTTTACTCTAACAACGTTAACATTGCCGATCTGAAAAATGACTTGTTCTAATTATTCCATTTTTATTCATATTTCCCTTATTTCTAGAAGTATAATTCATGCCTTATTCGATTCAACGTGAAAATTTCTTTGAAGTCCTGGGACAGTGTTTTATTCGATAACTTAGAACTGTCATAAAAGTCATAAAAGTTGAGGCTAATAACGGCGACATTTTCGGTGTCAGAAAAATGACTTGAAATTACTTCTTCGAAAGATCACACTTTTATTTTAGATTGTTGAAATTGAGTCAATTTATAAAGACATATCCAGAGGATTTTGGAAGCGCATGAACACATATATTTTAGCGTCTATCGACACAAAATATACACATACAAGGCATATTACATAGAATTCACATTATACGTGAAATATGAAAACAAATGAATAACATAAAACTCGACATTTTTGGAAATCCCGTTTTTACACGATATAATAATTAACCAACATTTAGGCGTAAATGTGTATAGCAAACGCATTTTGCCGCGACTGGTACAACGTAGCGGTTAAATGCGGAACTAAAACACGTGAAATTCAAACTTTGTTCTAAAATATTGTCCAATCTGCATGATATAGAATGCCCATTCTGATACAGATCGATTCCTCATTAAATATAGTTTACTTTGATATACATATTTATGTCAAAATGTTGGATAATTATTGAGATATACTGTTACACGCATATTTTTTAATTTGTTGATAATTATGTAAAACCCCGCACAACTAGCTAGGTCAGAGATAGGATGTTAGGATGGCCCAAT
>JAODAC010016404.1:1793-21433 GCA_027575185.1 Mimaenictus wilsoni | reverse complement strand
GTTATTTCTATATATGTACTACACGTACCAAAAGTTTCATTCAATTTGGTGGAGGACAATTGGAACACTCTCCTTGTCATAATAATCGAACGACAAGTATTGTGGGTTGCATATTTTCTTATTCTTACTAGTCTCAAGAGATTTAACTATGAATTAATTTAATTGCAAGTTTAATTAAACGTTGAATATGATCGTATCAAATAATTATGATTGGCAAGAGTGAGGAAAAGTTTAATTAATCAGAGGTTCAACGCCATGTTAGGCGGCCTCGGCCATCAGCAAGTGACGCATCTGGAACACTTCTTGCAATTTATATATATTCGAGATAACAGACGACAGGAGAGCACCGATGCTGGCAGGGGTTTTGGGGAAGCATTGTAATGCAAACGCAGATGATCGTATCGCGCCCGTTCGAGGTAAATGAAAGGCGAAGGCGTCGGGCATCCGATCCTAATCCTTATCTCAACCGTGCGAACTAATCGCGCTTCCTGACAAAACGCGCCTTCGCAAAGCCAGTTATGGCCAACTTTAAGACGTCGCCGTCCTTTTTGGCGCTGGAAAAACAAGTCCAAAAATCCGCTAATGAATTATTCATTTAATTACGTGAAAAATATTGTTCTGCTGCAGCTGGGGAGATAAATTCTCCTAAAGAAAATACTTGTTATAAGGTGGTGTTATACTAATTTGTGATTTCAACAGGAAAGAAGCTTGGGGGACATAGGACAAACAGAAATTATGGGAAAATTTAGGTTTTCTTTGATTTTAGGGATATTTTTTAGTCATTCATTTGGTTTCACGACATTTTTCAACAATTTAAGTCCTATATTTATTTATGTTAATGTAAACAAAGATAAAACAATTGAAAACAACAATATAAAAAATATTCTTTCCATGCAGCAGAGGAATTATTTTTTGACTAGGAAAATACTCGTTATTTTGGTGGAAATTTGTGATTTCCACTGGAAAAACGCATTGAAGGCAAGAAAATACAGAAATTCATGCATCTTTCATAATTTTGTAATTTTATTTCTAGTAATCATAAACAAATCGTAAACAAGGTAATTCATATTTATTTGATAAATGAACAAAGATGAAACATTGCAGAACAGAAAAGGAAAAGAAAAGGAAATGCCTTTCTTACGCCAGATCTAACATGTCAATATCAATCCAAATTCAATTTGAAACCGTAAAACATTCGCATACTGTCGTCAAACGCGAAATGGATGTGCTGATATTCGCATTCTATTCGATTTCGATCGAAATGTTTTATTTCTACAAATGTCAGAACAAATATACACGAAAAAGATGCACGTTAAATATTGAATCGTCCACCTTAAAATGTATGCATGAATATAATTGCTATTTGCGCATCGGCAAATCCGGATTTGAAATTTAATTACAAAGGTGTGCAAATTGGGATGCTGAAAGGATAACGTGCTTGATTAGTACACGCCTTCATTATAGTTCAACCGATTAAGCGCCGATTGTCCAAAAGGATTACAACAGCAAATAAATGGGATCGAATATAACAGTTTTCTATTAAATTCGTAATTGAACATGGCAGATATACACATCGAGCACAATGGAATGTAATTTTAATGTTTATAATTGCAAATGTTTCCGATGAACAGGATGTAGGCAATTCAGCTAATAATTTATTAAAGACTTAATTACACGTTTTTGAATATATTAGCCTCAGACATGAGAAACAGCCATTACAAGCGGCAAAATACAGTAATAGTGATGTTAAACTTTTACAAAACATGAAAATTTCCATCGTCAAACTTTGATATTTCTTTTGCTGCGACTTTTTGTCTTCATTACGAAACTTTTCCGTGAGTAATTATTCGCTAATTTTTTGTGCGCATCCGCGCAAATTTCTGGTTCACTGAACCGAACGTAAAACAAGACACTTCGAAGGCATGAAGGGTATCATCCCTTCGCACTTTCGCCAGCCGAAGTAAATCACACGACGTCGATCCAGAGCAGAAATCGAGCGGCTGTGAAATTTTAATAATATTAGTCGGTTTTTATGCGTCGCCCTCCGATGTAGTACATCTTCAGGGCGCGCATAAAAAGTCAAGCGCGTTTTGCATGCGTCGAAGATTTTTCCGCTGGAAAATTCGACCGAGAGCCGTCTAATTCGAATCAATTTTCCACGGCAACGCGTCGAATTTAATATACCGACTCCTCTCACAAAACGAGAAAAAAAAGCAAAGCATGGAGTATTTGCGCTTGATCCGCACGGAACCTTATCCCCCACTGTTTTAAAAATAGTGCAATAAACGATTTTATTTATTAGAGATTCCCAGCATTCGTCTTGAATGGTATGAAGTTGGAATTTCGAACTGGAATACTGCATAAACTGCGTTCTGTAATATGACTGTTTTTACCTAAGTGAAATAAAACGGTACATACCTTGAAATCCAACCGTCCGTTGCAGGAAACCAAGCAGACACCAAAACAAAAGCGTCCAACCATAACAGCTGCACATCTTTATCATTTTCGTTCGGTGCGTATTTTCGTGGACCTCATAAAACTTTTTTGTGAGGAAATTCGCTCTAAGGTTTGTTCACATATTTAATCTAAAGTTTGTCTTGTGGTCTGACGATGTCCTGCTATGCGGTGAAGGAAAAATGCACTTTTGTCGTTCCTGCCTGCAGTCTTATTGATCTTTATTTAAACACGCTTGGTGCACTCCGGATAAAAGGTATTTATGTACAAAAACATTGAGTTTCCGGAAGCCGGAGCCAACCAACCACCCCACACTCCCAATCACTATTGTCCTCGATTTTCGTGTGCTTTCGTTGCCTGTCTTCATGCATTTGCACAGGCGTGGGAAATCCACACTCACTATTCAAATTCCGTCGGTTACCAGTCTTCCGGATTGAGATAACACATAAATCACTCACGGTAGAGTCCTAACAAGTGGTTCTATGTTTGTTTCGCATTCACTTTCCAACACAAACGAAGAGAAGCGCGCGATAAATTATAAATCATTTCCGATTTTTTCGTAAGTAAAATTATTAATTATTTATAACTCCTGTTAGTTAATTCATTACGCCTCGATGGCGTGTTAATAGTATTGCGAACAATTCCGTATACGTTGTGACAGACGCTCGTGACGAAACTAAAGTCCTGTACGGGATGTACGTGCGTTTTATGCGCGCTTTGGTGGAGGCGCTGCGCTTGCGCAACCTACCGTCGTCACCCGGCGCCTCCACCACCGAACACAAAGCTTCCCTACAATTTGAATTTGAATAAATACTAGTTTTAATTTCACGCTACACTGCTTTTGAAATAAATATATGTTTATATTCATTAATTATTCCGTAATTAACTATAAGCACAAGTTATTTTCCACTGGGAAACTATTTCAATGAGATTAAAAAGTTTTTGTATGTTTCAATAGTGGTTCATATTTTCCAGTGATTTTAATATTTCATTAAAATTAATAGGAAAAGTAAGTGGTCGTTTTAATGTGTTCAAGTTTTATAGGATTTTTTCCAATATAGAAAAACTCTGTGGAATTGTAGTTCACTGTTGCACATTTATTTGCAACAAACGTATTCGAGCATTTCTTGATGGTTCTGATTTCCCTGAAGTATGTGTTACTCTTATCGCTCTTATTATAGATATCCCGGTGATAATGAGGGAAACTTCATTTACCAAGTCGAAAAAATCTTGTTTTGACATTTTCTTAAACAATGGCCAAATTAGGTAGTAGAGGGGCAAAGAGAGAACAAGCCACTTATGTACTGCCATCATTGACCTATTGTTCTGCATCATCTGTCTAATTTATACAATCACCTATATAGGTATAAACTAAGATTTCTCACTCAACAATTTCTTAAATCCTGAGTAAGGAGAAGGATTAGACGATGGATCTGCAACCTATCTCCAAAAAAATGCATACAAAGAAATATTACGGCTCTATGTTTCAATTAGGAATTCCTCACTTAATTGTATTAATGAAAATTTATTGCTAGTAGCGTTATTTTAATGTTTTTAAGCTTGATTTTCTCTTCTGTTGTTATAGTAGGAATAACTCAAATTTCACTTCATTATTAATTTCCATACTCAACAATTTACTTCTGTTAGCTCGTATGTTGCGAGCAGCCTGCCTGCTGACAACATCAACCTTTGACGAAAACGCCAAAGGTCTTTTATTTTAGCAGGACCCGAACTACCCGTTCGTTTACAGTGATGTTTACGCTGCGAAGAGAAGTAGACACGTCGAACTATGGCTTGTGACTAACTTTAGTTACACAAATTTACCTGGACAAATCCGAGCATACTCCGCCTACCACACGCTCTCTCTTAACACCTACAAGGTGTGCCACGAAACACTACCCTTAGGCACAGCTTTACTCAAACATCTGCGATGCACATTTCGCCACTCTTAAGTCTAGTCGCCCGATCTGCGGGAGGTCATTAAAGATAAGATGGTACCACGCGACGTGCCTAAACAATTCACCATCGGATCGGCTACGCTTTCCAAAACCACCCAAATCGCAAAATGTGCTCATCGTAAAATATCTTTTAATTGCAGTCTTAATCTTCATAAAAGCTTGAAAAATATTCAACGACCGTGCACAACGGTTCCCAACATCGTATTTGGTTGACCTTTCTCATATGTAAGGAAAAGCTTACTTATTTACATTGCACAGTTATTTCATAATTAATTTGAGAGATATAAATAACATTTAACAGATAAAATTACCGTATCAGATCCATTATATTATCTCTGCAAATTACCATTCGCCCTTCAGATAAATGCATTCATTTTCAACTAGTAATTATTTTATCCTTACAACTATTTAATGACAAAATGTTTTCATTGCTTTACAGAGATGTTACCATCTTTTCATAGTCTTGTTTTGCAAAAAGGCATTCAAATGAAATATAAATAATATTCGAAGTAATACATTCATAATTAATTCACAATTACTTCTAATTGCTAGTTATATTAAACTGGAACGTTTCTAATGAGATTAAAAAGCGTTTTCCGTACTTTACAGTAATATCAAATATTTGCATTGTTAATATTTACGCCAGAGTAAAAGAAAAATTACATCGTGGTCCAAAAGCATGCTGTAATGCCGGTAATATCCCTCTTAATTAGCGCACCCCTGCTGGGAATGTGATTAATTTCGCGTCAGTCGCGCGGAAATGGTTTTCTTTCCTTTCCGGTCGTCGCTTTCATTATCAATTCGTACGTCTTCCAAGTATTTTGTGCATTACGTCATTATCAAAGGTTTTAATTGATATCTTTGGGAATTAATTAGGCCCGACGTAGAAAAAAAGAACAGTGCGAGACATGTACGTCCGCGAAATGGTAATAATTCACTGTGGTTTGGCAATCATGGCGTGATTAGTTTACGCCTGACTTATTACGTGTGCGGTGTGCGCCGAAGACGATAAATTGTGCACTCTTTGAAGTCGTCGCGACCGCAGGCGCACACGCAACGGCACGCAAAACGCCAGCGTCAACGCAAATTAGCAAGTTAATTATGATTGCAAGTGACAGCTGCAGATTTGTACGCTGTCTGTGGGATTTCGCCGCTTGAAAGGTTTTGAGTTGGCGTTGGTGGATGGTGGCGGTGCGGAGGCAAGCTGCACTGTTGGAAGTTCACTGTCGGAGGCGTTGAGCTACGCAAACAGTTGGAATCTGCACTGTCGAGATGTTAATGTTGATGTTACAATGTCGCTCGTATCATGTGTTTGAACATGCATATATTCTAGATGCAAATATTTTTTGCAAACCATTTTCCAGCGCTGGAAAACATGTCAAAGTTTTTTTTTTAAACAACCAACTCCAGAATTAATTTAAAATGTATTATATTTTTAGAAAAATTAGGTCATGATTTTCGCTTTAACATGTGTAACTAAAAGTTTATTTAAATTTTGTACATATAAATTTACATCATTTGATTTGTTTAATTTATGTCCTCATTATCTTATTGTTAGTATATTTAAAAGTTTATTATTGTGCTTGTAATATTATGTTGTTGTTATTGATTATTGATGTTTATTGTGTTGATTTATTCTGTAGATGTATTCTTGTTGTGTGTGATTGTGTTGATGATTGTGTTGGTGATTTTTAGTGTGTTTCCTAGTATGTTGAGCATTGACGCTTTCACATACCCGCAATTGTTGGTTTGAAATGTCGATTTTATAGTTGAAGTTTTATTTATATGTGTGGATTTTGTAACGGGAATTTCTGTGTGGATGTTTTAATATGAATTAATTAATTAATTCACGCTACCCACTGTGCAGATAGTCTTAATCGCAATGTTAATATGAATATTTTGAAAAACAAATAAACATAGTAATATAATACTACTTTTCCTACGACTACTATGTGTGAAAATAATAATTTCTTCATCAAAACTATACTGAAATGTGTACATTATATAACAGGAGTAGAAAAATACAATAACGATACCTTCTCAAGATTCCTTATTGTAGTAGAATAATAGATTTACCTCAAATTTTATCAATTAAAAAACTTGACAAATATAATGAATCATTTTTATTCACGTCAACAAAATTTCTTGTTTTCCCATAAAAAGTTTGTTAGAAGCGAATATAAACGACATAAAACTCGGCAGCTTCAAAACGTTTTGTGTAAATATTTGTCTGGTTTATGCCCAAAATAAACATAAGTATAATAAATTATAAAAGCATGATTAAAAACCTTATTTTTAATTTTTTTCAAATCAATGATTCGAAAAGTGATCTTTTGATGACATCATTTGATTTCTGATAAGTTTTTACTTTTTCGGAACAAACATTTTTAAGTGTAAATTTTATAATACTTTACAAATTGCCAAATGCAATATATGCAATTCTAAAGAGAGTGTTTTATTGGCTGCACAAGGTTGGTAGCTTGTTTTCTTTCAAAAACGTTGTTAAAAGCGAATATAAATTTCATAAAACTTTGTAACTGTGCTACGCTTTTTGTAAATATTTGTCTAGTTTAAGTGTAAAATAAATTTAAGTAAAATTTATAACAACAAATATAGAATTATTTATTATTTGATATTTTACACACCACACCACACCACTCTACAGACATCTGTGACTCACTACAAGAACTACATTCAACAACACATGCACCAACAATTCACACCAACAATAAAAGTTGTATAAATACTTACATATATGAATTGTAAACCAAAAACAATAACAAACAACAAAAATAAATAGAACATATCAACGTCGGAAAGACCCACATTTGTAAATTAACATAATTTATTCACACTCACTTTCTGCTTTTTCCTCACTAACACAGAACTAAAATTATTCAGAACCAAACAAATTACATAAACGTCTGCAAATATATAACGTTTTATGTAAATATTTGATTAATTTATGCAAGAAAAAATACCATAACGATATTTTCGCAACATTCCTTATTGTAGTGGAATAATAGACGTACATTAAAGTTCACTAATTAATAAAAACTTTATTAATAAAACGAATAATTTTTATTACTAACTTCCTTGTTTTCCTTCAAAAACTTTGTTAGAGGGAATATAAATCACATAGGACTTGGCAACTGCGTTACGTCTTCCGTAAATATTTGTATGGTTTGTGTGTAAAATAAACTTAAGTGTAATAAATTACAAAATCTTATAAAAAACCTTACTTTTCATAAAAAAATTCAATTGATGAAATGACAGCAAATTAAACCATATAACTGTAAAATTTTCAATAAATATATTTAAATGATTTATTTTCAGAACAATAAAAATTGCGATAAAAAGACAACATTCAAAAAAGGAAGTATAAGAAACGCAATGTTTTTCAATGTACGTGGATTAGTAGAATAATAAAGGCGTTAAAAAAGGCGTTCATTAGACATCTTTAAAAAAGGCGTAATTTGTGCTTTTTTTTGCAACTTCTTTTGCCGTCCTGCTTCGTTTCCTTCTTCGTTTTCTTCGAGTGTTTTCAAGACGTTGTGTTTGTGCCTCTCTTACGTCGATGAAATGGATCTCCAGCGTGTTAATGCTGTGAACTCGCCGGGCAAAAAAAGTAGTTGTCCGACTAGAGCATAACTACATAAATTAGCCGCCCACACGTCTCGGATAATGAAACCCAACACGCTTCGGCGCTCGCATGAGTTCCGCCCAACAGCCCGCTGTACTCGAGGCCGTACAACTCGAGTTTGTCCGCCGTTTTCGGGGGCGGCACGTACCACCGCCGGCGCCGTGCGCGCTTCTTGCGCTCACGCGCTGTATCATTGTTTCCCAGTGCACTCTCGTCAAGTCCGCCGTCATTATATTTCGGAGCTAATCTTCTTAGCGGAAAGGACCCTTATTTGTGAACGGCGCGTCATACACAGGTACGAGCGGGCTTGCGAGATGAAAACAAGAGCCCCCCGAATGGAAAACGCATCAAACTGGGCTGGGAATAGGAAAACGACGCCCTGCAAGAACGTATTTTATTTCCGATGGCTGGCTTCCTGCAACATTGACAGCTGAGTGTTTCATGTTCTTCATTCTTAGCGTTTCATAATGCTCTCACGGGGTATTTAGTTAGGTTTAGTTACATATTAATTATATTATATTTAAATTGTGATATTTTTAAAGAAATAATAAGGTTTTGTGATTTGAAAATGGAAAGAACATCCATTATAAAAACACAGAATTCCCAAAAACATACTGCGATGGAAATAGGAAAACGACGTTGTATAAGGACGTATTTTATTCCTGATGACTTGCTTTCTCCACCATTGACAGCTGAATGTTTCGTCGTTGATACATAGTGTCCCATAATACTCCCAGCGTGTGCATTAGTTACATTATTCCTGACATACACGAGCATAAATTACGATCATGATTATTACGAATAGGATAATTTACTACCGGACACTCTGCAAAGTCATAAACATCTTTTTACACATGACACTCATACCTAATGCTTCCATAATATCGAGTAGATTTTTCTATGCATTTATTTCGTTGCAATCAGCCACCCTTATGGAGCGATCCACCGTTGAGTGGTTTAGTAGCAGGGAGTGCAGAACATGCACCTGCGTCTATCCTGCAGCGAATATTTCCTGTTCCTGCAAAACTCCGCATGTCATTCACTCTCGTTTATAAGTGGACTTTCACCCTCCTCGATCGTAGGCATCCAACCATTAAGGTAGTTTTTTTTTTACTCATGGAACAGCATGAGGCTTGGGGAATTTGAAGATTTATGTAATGTTTGATGATTGCTCCCCGCACGCCAAAGTTTGCACCCTCAAATGCAATGCCATTGTCGTCGGTTGCACATTCGGAACAAATCCCACAATCCCCCCGGAAAGCGCTCAGCTATTCCGGCTGATATTTCGCGGGCATAGACTTTTCCGAAGCGGGCAGGAAGCCGGTCCACTTGCCACCGCAGAATCTGCGTCGAGGCGTGTTGGCACAGTGTGGCGCTAAGCCCCCCACATTACCACCCCCGGATGCATAAACACCGCACCAAGCAGGGCTGCCATGCTGTGTCACGAAGAGAAAGCGGGAACATGGGAACAAGGAGCGATGGAAGCTACCGACTGCAGAGCGGGGTGAACACGGTGGTAATGCATGAGTGTCATAAAGTTCATACGTTTAGTTGTTTTAAAGGTTGGGTGGCGTCGTAAATAAAGCATGACATTTCATGCGCGAGCATATATTTGCCCCGCCAACAGGAAGATGACACTGATAAACTATTGAAACGTACGCCGAAACAGTAAACAATGTTTTACCTATACCAATCATACGGGTATAAATTGTGTTTATTGGTATTCATAAAAAATGCAAGTGATATGTTTTTACAAATGTATTATTGAATATTTTTCAAGACTCATTTCTGAAGGGTATGCTTTTTTTATATCTAATACCGTAGGTTGCTCACATATGCCAGTAAAACAAGATCATTAATACTGAAGTCCCAGAGACCTGAACCCTTTGATGTGATTTCCACAATTCTTCGTAGGAGAACTATAAGAATATCCCGATATCTGAAGACCATACAGATTCTCTCAGAGCGTCTTGCAAAGGATATCGTATTTGCCGATAACAGTATAATATTAACTTCGTATCTTTCTAAGTCTTGCAGAATAATCTCTAATTACTAAAATAAATATCAAAATCAAACAGAAAATATGTTTATTATTATTATTAAAAATACCACAACTGAAAAAAAGTATACAATATATTTACTCTCGAATAGTAATTTGAATTTTACAACTTGACACTTTAGTGGCACTGCGTAAAAGGTTGCCATGTACTGTATTCGCAAAATCCAATTAAATCCTCCCCTAAATTGCTTTTTTCTGTTATTCCCGGTTTATTCTATCTATTTTCACACCGTCCGATCACGAATCCATTTAATTCGAACTACTTGACAGCTTGAATTCCATAAACTTGTTATTCTTTTATTTCAAGCGAAATTATTCCCGCGCCCAATTTGAAATAACACCTCGAAAATGTTTAATTATTATCAAATAGCCACTTCTGGTTTAGTTGCAAATTTTCCGGCGCCGTTGTTTGTTGTTATTGTGTAAATTCGCAGCAGCATACGTCTGCTTAAATATGTAATACTAGCCCAAGCTTCTTCCCAGCCCACAGAGGCAGTCGTCGTGTTCAATATTTAATGAGGACTAAAAGTTTGCTCATAAACACACACGACACGTGTGCGCGCGTGTGGCGTAAGCTACTTATTTTAAATAGCATGGCGGCATTGCCGCCGTGGATTTTGGCAAACCTCACAACGCACCGAGAAATCCTCTTTAATGTTCATAACGCACTTGCCATAAATGAAATTTGAATAATACAATGGATACAATGTGATATGATAGTTTTAATAACTATGCGTATTTAAGAAGAGGGAGTCGGAAAAAAGAGTTTACTTTGTTTCCGGTTAGGTTTCATTTGGAAGGAGGGTTAGATCCGAGTTTGAAGAGAGTATAACAGCACGAAGGAGGTCCATGTCATCTTGGCTGACATCCCAGCCGTTCAGTTGTCCGAGGACCTTCAAGTTCGGACAATGTCCCATCAGTAACTCGACGCTGGTGATGGTGAGGCCGCGGGCGTTCGACAGCCATAGTTCCTCCAAGCTGGCGAATTCGCAGTCGGCGCATAGACGAAACATATCACCGTCCGTCATCCGCACAATGTCGCCAACGAGCAGTCGCCGCAGGAAGGGCGTGTTCATCAAGAAGTAGCGCACCAACGCATCGCCGACGTCACAGTAGAGCATCTCCAGGCTCTCCAGGCAAAGGAAGTAATTATCGGGCTGCAGGCAAGCTAGGCGGGTGCACTTGTAGAATTCCAGCGTACGAAGCTCGGGGCAGGCGACACAAAGTTGGCTAACGTCGAACGCATTGCTTGACACTCCGTCACGGAGCAAGTTTACTTTAAGGAACTGTAAGCGCTGACCGTGGCGGTTGAGAAAGTCCTGGAGTTCGTCGGCCGTGCACGACGACACCTTCAGGGAATTGAGTCGTGAGAGACAGCCGAGTTTTGCGATGACACCTGTTTGCGGTCCATTGAAATGTGCGCTTTCCAAGTGGGGGCATAGATTGCAGATTGCTTCTAACACCTCCAGGCTGGTTCTTGTATCATGGATATACTTCAACTTGGTACAGAAGTTAGGATCTTGCTCTTGTAACCTCTTTAAGGCAGCTCCAACGAAAGAAAATGTTTTAAGAACGTTTAAATTAGGAAAGTTTTTGATTAAGGAAACAATCACATTCACCTCCTCATCGTCATTACTATCCATATTATCACAAACATTTGGTTTTCCAAACATGCCTATACTAAGCACCTTTAAGGAATCACTTTTAAGGGACATTAAACCTCTCCTGGTAAAATTACACTCTCCTGAGATGTCAAGGACAGTGAGCTGTTTACATCTGATAGCAGTTTGTAGAACAAAATCATCAGCCATATGTGGGATTACCAACACTTTCAAATTCTTCAATTGTTCAATTACACTTATAAGAAGTCTAGGATATTCACGGAGCCAAACACCATGGAGATTCAAGTGTTGAAGTCCTGAACCCTTTGATCTGATAACTTCCAAAATGGCTTCGTAGTAGAACTGAGGGAACATCCCAGTATCCAAACGACGTACATCTTTCCTTAGCGCTACACGCAGACAACTGAAGCGTGTAGAAGCGTCTAGAGTAGAATTC
Source organism: Mimaenictus wilsoni (assembly GCA_027575185.1). Taxonomy (NCBI): domain Eukaryota; kingdom Metazoa; phylum Arthropoda; class Insecta; order Coleoptera; family Staphylinidae; genus Mimaenictus; species Mimaenictus wilsoni. Next base: position 9,261 of record JAODAC010016404.1, on the reverse strand, counting down.
AGAACATATTTTATTATATCCTGCAGCGCTTCGCCTGTAGCATCTGAGAGATAGTTCGTGAGGATTTCATCATCACATGGTTCTTCCTGAGCCAGACAGTTCACTAATAAATTAGAGACACACTTCAGACAAAGGTAGCTTAAAGGAAAGACCTCTAGCCGCGGCGACATACTCGACACTGACCTCGAATGTCACAAACTGTGCGTTTCACATGTAGTTATTATTAAGTCTGCGTGCCTGTGGAAGGTAGCTATAATTAGCGGGTGATATTCACGTCGTTGAATGCTTCCCATTACGTGAAACAATAGTGTTCGAGAGATAAATATTAATAAATAAAGAACCAAGAAGTCGCAGAGCCAAATAACTTGGAGTAAATCTGGTAAATTCTTATCATCTGATGACCTACAAAATCACTTAATAATAAAAACCTTCAAATCTTCAGTAGTTCCTAGCTGAAATTAGATAGTGTGGGTCTGTCATCATCGCAAGTCCTTCATGAACAAGTCAGTTACACCACTAAGGAAAACTATAGAAAAAGGTAGGTCAAAGGAAAGACTTCCAACTACTAGGGAATAGTCACAGACATCCATAGCACAGTTTGTGCGTTTCAAATGTGGTTAAAGTTAAAACTGGAGGGCTCTGACACACTTTATAATTTGCAATTAATATCCAGATGGTATCACAGGGCACATTCCATGGAGATTCAGATGTTTTACTCCTGGGGGCCTTAGATATAATGAGTTTTTATCCGAAAGTCTGAAATGTTTTTAGTACTGAAACCTTAACTCTATTGATATCCCTAAAGGTTTCAAATGATCCTGTTTCCGAATAAAGGTAACCGTGATCCGATGGAAGACATTCTAGAAGCGAAATCAGACATCTGTAAATTCTTCGCCATCACAAAGTTCCTCCTCTACAAGGCAATTCACCACCAAATTAGAGATACTTCCGACAAAACGTAGCTCAAAGGAAATACCCCAAGCCACAACAATTGTTTCGGCACTAACCTCGAATATCACACTTTAGTTATAATTAAGACTGTGAGCCTTTGAAATATTTTAAACAGGATTTTCACCGAGCAAATTTCATGTTGATTTATGTGTTTTACTGCTGGAACCACAGATGCAACGAAATTTAATTCTTAAATCATAAATGTAACGATTTTAATTCTGAAGTGGTAGATCTAATGACCTCGCCAAAGGTTTCAAATAAACCTACGTTTCGGATAAAGATAACCGTGTTCATATAGAAGGCAATAAGTATGAGAACTCTAAGGATATGCAAGCGTTTGAAGATTGCAAGTGATGTAGATCTATCCAATGTATTAAAAATGTGTGGAATGCGGAAGCTTCTAGAATCGAAATCATACATTTGTAAATTCATCGCCATCACAAAGTTCCCTCTCCAAGGTAATTCACCATTAAATTAGAGATACTTCAGACAAAAGATAGCTCAAAGGAAAGACCCAAGCCACAACGCATACTCGACACTGACCTCGAATATCACACTTTGTGCGTTTCACATCTGGTTATTATTAAGCCTGCGTGCCTGTGAAAGGTGGCTATAATTAGCGCGTGACATTCATGTCGCTTTATGCGTCCAATTGCGTGAAACGCCGGCATTCAGAAGGGAAAATAATAAATGACTTCAGTCTAATACCACATTAGACATCCGAATTAATTCCGCTTTAATACGACGCCGAATTTATTGTCCTGCCATAAGAATAGCTGCGTTTTATGTCCGAAAGAAAAACAAAAGACGTTTGATATCCTATCCTGGCATCGGTTTGCTAGCCTAGCTCGCTGCGCTAAGGAAACGTTTAGAAATCGATAAATCTCGTGCAAAAACTAGCTGAACCGAGAGCGCATCGTAGTGATACAATGCGCTACGGCCAGATAGCGCAGGAATAAGATTGCGCGCGAATAGTACCGAGTCCGGAGGATGAGACGCGAAGCATCTGCGGATGTTTGCCAGCATTGTTGCGCCCGCCACAATGGACCTTTCGGTTTGCAGCTTCCAACCGCCTTATAAAAACAATCATATCGACTACACAATGTGTGCGCACCACGGCGTTCGCTCCTCGTGAAGGAAACTCGCTCTCCGGTTGCTGAAACACAGAAAGCGCCATCCAAGAAGACGAAAAAAACCCGCGACGCGAGTGCTTTGTATGACCATCCGTCCTGTCTACCTACACCCACTATATCCACCACACCACCAAACGAAGAAAACGTTTTTCTCGCACATAACAACAGCAATAAACGCTCCGCCAGCGCTGGAATAACATGAGAATACTATCAACAGCGTGAAGCGCATAGGAAAAAAGGAAACGCCGAGGCAATAAAACCTCGTCAAACAATTTGTTTCATTTCATACTTTTGCTTTGTTTGCATTTCGAACTTGTTCACGCCTGATGTGCACCCCGCACTCCAACTTTTGCAGATTAGCAAACATCAACCTTTTTAGTTTTTAATTAATCCACATGAGGTAGTTTGTCCAGAAGTGTTTGTTTTATTGTAGCACCACCCCTAATGTATTTGCTTTTGTTTGTAAATTAATTACATATTGTTGCTCCCGGCTAGCGATTGTTACTTTTAATAGAACATGTGTCAGGTTATTATATTGATTTATGTTTATCACAATAATAGAAATTTCAGTTGTACGGAAATATCGATTATAATAGGTAATTTTCTTTTATTTGTGTCGTGTACAAATAGTGTTTTGAACGAAAGAATAACAAGGGGGAACAAAGGTTAAATTACGTTGTAATCAGTTTTATTTATAGCTTTTACATTTTTGGGATAATTTATGACGTAGTAAATTTTGTGGTTAAGTATTAAAGACACAAGGAAGAAATTTTTAAAAGAGGGAGAGAGAAAGATGTTTGCCACATATATAGCTGTAGGGGTTTCTGAAGGATACTGAATCAATCAGGAAATTACAGTTTGCTAAGAATTTCACAACTTTCTCTATTATTGCAAGTAAAAGTATGACAACTTCTCAATTTTAACTATTGAGGCTTGAGAGTTGAAACATTGTTGACTTCTTCGTGGTACGAATACTCTCTGAACATCTCACATGTTCAAAAAAAGTATACCACCTTGATGGTAATTCTCAGAGCATTTTATAATATCCTGCAAAGACCTTTCACATTTGATAGGCAGTCCAAAAAAATACTTTGATGATGTTGGAAGCTCATGAATTTCCAATTTCCATTGCCCTGAAAAATTTACCACCAAGTAAGATCTTCCGTAAAATACATTCCAATATAATTTTTTCATAGAATATTGGGGTTACTCCTAAGATCAGACAACATATATTCTCTCTGATGGACACTTAGAAAACTTGAATTACTTACTTAATTACGACTTTAATTGCTTTAAAAGGTATTCTTCCAACGAGGAATCGTCTGGGTATCTTATAATGTCCTATTGAGACCTTGATGATAATATCAGATAGATTTAGCACGGGAATTCCCATGGCCCTAGACAGTTCTTGGTAGAACAATGGGCTTATTCCTATGATTGGGCAATCGATTTTTCTCTCTGAAAGTACCCATAGAAATCTTGAGGAAGCCTACAAGAATAATTTCAGGACATTTTTATTTCTGTCAGAGCTTTGTTAATCTACCTTGTGGTAAAACTCTGGGAACATCCCTATGTACAAAAAGGATATCTTCTCTGAAGGTACTCCTGGGGTTATTTATTATGTCCACGAAGGACGTTTACGATAACATCTGATGGATATTCCAATAAAGTTTTCGTTATTTTAATGAACTCAAGTCAAATCACCTAGCCCTAGAGGGTTTACCAATAAGAAAGAAGCTTCTTCCGTGGTAGAATAATTGAGCCATTCCAATAGCTAATCAACAGATAATCTCTCTGATGGATCCTCCGGCTTGAGTAACCCACCAAAATAGATTTCGTATTTTTTCATTCCATCATAATCTTGTTCTTATATATGTTATTTTATTTATAATATATTTAAATTAAACTTTGATAAATGAGCAGGAAACGAAGAAAAACTGATTCAGTAATCTGTTGTATGTGCAGCGTTTACATTTTTGAAATAATTTATGAGCTAGTAAATTTTGTGGTTGAAAAATACAAACTTAAAGCAAGTATACGTTAAGTTTATGCATAACTTTTCCATGAGACTAAGTGAAAACCATTTATTTTCCTTCTATGCTAATAACAAAGTCAGAAAAACACTTTTTTCCGGTAGGATCGGTTTGAAACGTTAAAGTTTGACGTAAGCCATCAAACTAGGTTCTTCGGAGCCGGCGCAAGTCGTGATTGCATATACAATGCAAGCTCTAGCGAAATTAATACATTCCTGATCTACTCGCTGAACTCTTCGGCAACAACGAGCGAATATCAATAACTTAAAAGCAGACAGCGTCATAACACTTTGGCGCAAGAAGCTATTATTTATATATAGCATGCAATCGCAAAAAGACATTTATTACGAAAAGTGTAAAAATGCGTCGCCTTCGAGACTCTGGTAGATTCATACCCAATTTCCGGTCATTTTTCATTCGGAAATATATAAATTCGCTACTCTTCCTGTGCAAGGGGAAAATCACCGACCCCTCGATGACGACCAATCACTTTATATTATAAATCGCATTTCAAGGTGACACATCGCACGTGGTCAAAATGTAAAATTTGCGAATCGTTGGTTGGTGCTGGAAAAAGCAAGCATGTGTTTGATTAATCAAAATCACCGGAAATCGCAGGAATCGATCGCGTAGACGCGAAGTGCATTCCCGATTAGGTTTTCTATTATGCTCATCTTGTTATAACTTATCCCCTATTCATGACCATTGTATCGTGTTTGCACAATACGCGCGCCGCATTGTTGCACTCGGGCAAATTTATCGAACGTGCAGATTTTCCGAGTCTTAATATTTTATGTCTACCGGCAGAGGGCCTGGACCGGTTGAATTGCTTATTTGGTGAGCTGTTGGTGTAATGCAAGCAGCGGGCGTGCTGGAAATACTGCTATTTGCATTGTAGGAAAATAGTCGGGAAAATTGTAGATGATGAATGTTTGTTATTCAATTTCTTCGGGGTGCTGAGCTCCGCTCGCACATTCGCCGAGATAAATATAGCAATGCCAAACGACCCCATGTAGCTGGAATAGAATAGAATTGGACATACACCTGGACATCAATTTTATTTTGAATTTGTCAACGTATAAATATATCATATATCTACCTGAATACAAAATGTAGTGTATTTTTGTTTAAAATTTTGTAATCATACTATTTTTCGATGCACGTGCGTCTTAATACGTTTAACTGTAATCGAAATCAATTAATATGAAATTATTCCTTTGATGTAAAATTATATTTGAATAAGTTTGATTTTTGAAGTAATGACTTCTTTACGGGGGACAAATCGCTTCTCAGAGTAACGGTCACGGTGATAGTTAGACAGCATTCCCTCTCCCTTACAGTTTTTTGGGCGTTGCCGGCGTCATGCTAACCGAAACAAGTAGCCCTTCAGAAAATCAGAAGGGGAACTGGCTCAGGTCGGTCTTTTACTCAACCCATGCCCTCATTTTGCAAAGATTTCCTCCTCCTTCAGGACTGCCCATAGCGTATATTCGCTATTCGTACTTGTTTAATGCACCTGCTGACAGTATCCCAATGCTTCTTGACTTCTAGTATGTATTGTATTGTTGTGCCCTATGTTAGCCGTTTTATTGCTGCATCTTTAAGCTAATCTCAGATGCGGTAGTTGAAGAAAATATGTTCGGCTGTGCCAGGTTCTCCACAGACCTCAACTCCTCTTTGCGATAAAATTTAACTAATAAGAAAAGCAATTCCCAAGTCTAAAAATAACAATATTTAATTAATCAACTAACAATTAGATTAGTTTAAATTATTACTTGTGCCGGGCGTTCCAAGCCACACAATTTTTTTGTTTCACGTTTTTGATATTTTTCAAAGAAATAACCCAATTTCTGTCTATGACAATAACCAAGATGTAATCCAGAGCATACTGGTTGGTTGGCCAAATAAAAACAAAGCGAAATGAAGTGACTCATGATGAATGGATTCGGCGTCCAGCTGCGGTATTGCTTAGGTCAACTCATATATTCTCCAACTTGTCGAACTTTATTATTGGTACACGAACGCTTGCCGGTTACACGAAGGGTTGCGCGCGGCAAAACTCGTAATTCTGCGCTAATACACGCGTAAAACTTTGGAAACAAATTACGAACGCTCCTAATTGCGCGCAAAGAGTTTTACAACTGTTTTATTTCTACGCTGCTACACCTTCGAAACCTTCAAACGTCTCTCAAACGAGGAGATTTTAAATTTTCTGGTCGATAATCGTCGTTATTACAGCTAGATCAACCAGGTGGTGGCAAAAAAGTCCGCATGTGGTGAAAGTAGTGCGAAACTTTCTTAATCAGGTGTTGAGCGCTCCTAGCAGCTTGCCAACTGATAAAAGCTAGCAGGAATATATTTCCCGAAGACGTTTGCTTGAGCCGAAGTTTTCCGAAACGAACACGCGGATTCATTTACGCGTTTTCCTGTGTATTTGCGCATTAAACGGCCGAGCGAAGTTTTTCGCAAACACTTGCGCGAAAAGTTCGCATAACGCGACACGATTTTCATCATTTTCCAAATCTCCGCGCGCCGCCGAATAAATCATTTCAAGTGACAATCCATTTTCGGGATTATCGCAGAGCTAACTTAAGCCGCAACAAACTTGACTTGCACGTAGCTTGTACTGGCGGCGCGACAGTCTGATGCACGAGGCGAATCCACTTTTACAATTTGCGCAACTAGACGTTCGACTTAAATGAATATTCGCGTCGCATTTTGCGCTGTTCGGGGACAAGTTGGTGCGCATCCCTGTCCCGTATTCCGAAGCGAGTTTAATGCGTTATGACAACGCGCGGCGATAAATCGCAAATAAATTGCCGCATAAAGTCCGAACGAATGAAACGAAATGCGGCGCGAAAGTTTTACGATTATGCGATTGCGATTGCCGTGGCGAATTTCCGTGCTTGCGATGACCCAGCAGAATATCTTTGCATCGCTCGTGATTTGTTCGAAATCGGGGCGAAAGGTGTAACAAGACAATTACTCACTCTCACATTTCATGTGGTATAATTAACTGAAATTTGATGTTTGGAAACAAAGAAATGTATTGAACATGACGATCAAAACAATTTTCTATAATAATTTTCTATAATATAAGACAATTATATTCACTCCCATTTTTTTGCGAAACAAATAATTCGACTGAACTGAAATTCGAATGTTTGAAAACAAAGATAAGTATAAAACAGCACAAAACATTTTTTCTTGTCTGGAAGGGCTGTTTTCGTAGATCCTGAGAATTGTAGAAGGTTCCAGAAAGGTTACGACACAGAAAAAATATACGAGATGTAGCGACGACTTGGGGTCGACCGAAATTTGCATCCGAATAACTTCCGCTCGACGATTCGC
>JAODAC010016403.1:0-141781 GCA_027575185.1 Mimaenictus wilsoni | reverse complement strand
CGATTCATTCAAGAATAGTACAATTCATCCTGGACCGTCAAATGTTTTGTAAAGCTAATGATGACTTTGCTTTCGGCATAGAAAGACTCCTTAACGATAGCACATACACCGCTGTATATCCTCTACATGACGTAAGTCTTTCTAGGTTAGCTTTTATAATAGGTTATGATCAAATCTCTTCTTTTCAGGGTGACTATAGACAACTTGGTTCGATGCGAAATCTTTTATACACAGAATGGGCAGCTATTCGAAAATGGTACCGTTACCAACCTCTAGACTATGTCCGCGAATATTTTGGCGTAAAAATCGCATTATACTTCGCCTGGTTAGGATTCTACACTCATATGCTAATTCCCGCAGCTATTGTGGGTGTAGCCTGCTTTATGTATTCATGGGCGACATTATACGATAATGAACCATCGGAAGATATCTGCAAGTCTACTATAAAAATGTGTCCGTTATGCGATCACTGGTGTGACTATTGGGACCTAAAGGAAACGTGTATGCATGCGCGAATCACGTACCTGTTCGACAATCCCACCACTGTGTTCTTTGCCATTTTTATGTCCTTCTGGGCGACTTTATTCCTCGAACTGTGGAAGAGATACTCTGCTGAAATTACACATCGTTGGGATTTGACAGGATTTGATATACAGGAAGAACATCCACGCCCACAATATTTAGCTCGCTTATCCCACGTGAAGCGAAGACAAATGAATATTGTGACAAATACAATGGAACCTTATGTGCCCTTCTGGAGGATGAAGTTTCCAGCAACGATTTTAAGCTTCTCGGTGGTCATTCTTTTGGTTGCAATGGCTTTAGCAACAGTCGTCGCTGTGGTCCTCTATCGAATGTCCGTCCTCACAGCATTACGCGTGTATGGGGATGAAGTTACCACAAGTTCCGCCATTTTATTCACTACATGTACAGCAGCTAGTATCAACTTATGCTGTATTTTTGTTTTCAATTGGATTTATACCTACGTGGCTGAGTACTTAACCGAATTGGAGTTATTACGAACACAGACTGAGTTTGACGATTCGTTAACTCTCAAGATCTACCTGTTGCAGTTTGTCAATTATTATGCGTCCATTTTTTATATTGCTTTCTTCAAAGGGAAGCTTATTGGATCACCAAAGCGATATAACAAGATATTTGGATATCGACAAGAAGAAGTAAGTTATAAGAAAGTATTTTTTCGTTTTTTCAAGACAGTGACCATTATCCCATTTTGGTTGTAGTGTGGACCTGGAGGATGTCTATTGGAATTATGCATTCAACTCGCTATCATTATGATTGGCAAACAAGCAATGAACACAATATTGGAGATGCTCTTTCCTCTGTTTTTCAAGTGGTTGAATACGATTAAGGTGAAAACTGGTTTGCAGAAAGATGAGTCTGCGAAAAAGGGTACTCAAGCTCAGTGGGTGAAGGATTTTAAGTTGGTTGAGTGGGGCCCACGGAGTTTGTTTCCAGAATATTTAGAAATGGGTAAGTTCTATTGCAAAATTTTAAAATTTGTTGAATCATTCTAAACTAACCTTTTAATCATGTGTTTCTTGTACAGTGAAAACGTAGAAAAACAAAATTATGTTGTAGTCAGGGATACAGTCATTTTATGGCATCGAAAATATTAACATTATCATTTTTTCAGTGCTTCAATATGGATTCGTAACGATTTTCGTAGCCGCCTTTCCACTAGCACCATTCTTCGCTCTCCTAAATAATATCCTAGAGATGCGTTTGGACGCCAAGAAAATTCTAACGTTTCATCGCCGGCCTGTAACTCAACGAGTCAGAGACATTGGTGTTTGGTACCGTATTTTAGATTCGATTGGAAAACTCTCTGTTGTAACAAACGTAAGATTATTTCTTGTGCATCTCTGTTTTTTACATTTATAATATATTTAATTGAATTTACAGGGATTTATAATCGCCTTCACCTCTGATTTTATCCCACGCCTTGTATATCGATTAGCTGTGAGTGACAATTACTCCCTCGATGGTTACCTAAACCATACACTTTCCTATTTCAACACGTCTGACTTTCAAGTTGGGTCAGTGCCACGCCAGACAGATTTCAACAAAACGTTGTGCAGATATCCAGATTACAGAGAACCACCAGGCAAAGAAAACAGCTATCAATTAAGTGCAATGTTTTGGCATATTCTAGCTGCACGTTTAGCATTCGTTGTCGTCTTCGAGGTACGTTATCTTTAAGCAAATCTGTACCTTATAATTCCTTTATACCATTCTTTTATATAGTGGATTTTTATTTAATTTTCTAGAATGCACTAATTATCTTTACGTTACTTACACAGCAATGCTTTGAATTACGCTCTAATGACATTGCTTCGTTGTTAGTACTTTGGCATCAAAGTTAATGCTTTCTTGGTTTCTATCTACGATTTATTTTATGTATGGCGGATAATTTTATCGTAGATGTACTAATTATCGCAACCGAATTAATTGCGTTTTATTTCAGAATGTGGTAGCTGTTGTAATGATTATGGTACGTTGGTGCATTCCGGACGTACCAAAAGATCTACGCGCACAAATTCGACGAGAAGTTTTCATCACAAATGAAATTATTATTAAGCAGGAGACTATACGTGCACAAAGTGGAGATAGTGGTAATGTACCAAATTTAAATAAGAAATGTTGTGTTATCTCAAATAACGAATAGTTAAGATAAAATTCATTTAAACTCGGGATGTTAAAACGTATCGGTATCGATAAATTATCAAAAAGTATCGGTTTCGAAACATCGAAATTTTTACCAATAGTCTCTCTGCCTCTGCGCGTGATCCACACAATATCCCTATCGCTGATAAATGGTGTCAACGTGCGTTTCAAAACTTTCTTTACTAATATGTATCGATACTTTCATTACATACTTTAAAGCCGGATTACATTTTCGATTCTCAAAGGAAGTAAAAACACAAATTAGATTCGTACCCTGAGATTGCTCAATAATTTGCTTTATAATTCTTTTTTTATTTAATGTTTTAATTATCTACCAATAACATTTTTTTAGCTTTGCGACAAGAACGTGCAAAAACACTAACTTCCTGTCCATCGTCACAAGTTCAGTGGGACCGATTTGTGAGCAAATCACTAACTGAAGCCGAATTCGATCTTATGATGCACGAAAATCTCACACCGGTTGACAATTCCGGAATAATTAAATCGCCCACATCCGTTTAAATCCAACACATCATTTTTCTCAGGTTACAAATAGCTACGTCTTCTTGTAAGACCAATGAAGTTATTATCAAAGTTTATAGATTACGACATTAATTTTGAGACAATTCGAATTTTAGCGATGCTAGTCATGACTTAAGAGTTCATTCAACAAATATCAAAATAATCGAGTAACTACCAATTACATGGTGGGACAAAGATATATTTTTGTGTGACTAACATCATGAAAAACCTAAAAATACTACTTTATTAAGACTGAAATTATGTGTCTATATCAGTCGATACTTTATCCTAGTGTTGCTATTAATATTTCGTACGTGTTACGCATTTTCATGTTCAACTATTCATCAAAGTGCACAAATTGATGCTAAATGACCAAGAATATGCTTATTGTAACAGCTGTTTTATAAAGATATATTTATCACTGTTAGCTATTGACACAAGCTATTGAGAGAAAATTTATTGCAAACGTTGTGTGGATAGTTCAGGTGATATGGGATTGTTTGTATTTCCCTAGATTTTTAAACCATTTGTAGAATTAGATGCTTTCTATTTAATTGTTATTCATTTGATACTCACTATTTTTGAATATTAAATATGAAAGTTGTGATTATAATAAAAATATATATAATTAGCTAAGAAAATGTTTTCTTTATTTACCTAGCTGGATAATCTTTAGTATCCACTTTTGTGAAATTTAGATCTGATTTGACATAATGTGATCTTTTCTTACTAACTTTCCACCACTTCAGGAAGGAAGCAATAGATGAAGAAATGGGCGCTTGAAATAGATTTTAAAACAGGTGGTAACAGAAACAGTGGAAGCCTACTTGGCCCATAACCTGTTAAATACTATGGTAAAAATGAAATATATTGAATAATTACATAATCTCTTGAACACACTGTTTTGAGCGATCTGTCAACGATTTTTTCACTATCTAAACACACCGTTCTTTGTTTCGTCTCGCATCTAAACTATATTATACATTTGTTAGTTATGGTAAATAACCATCAGTGTATGTCAATAGTCCCCTTGCCAAGGTGGTTCACGTTGCAAGTCATTGCGCTGGAGTGTCCATAAACCAGTGATTTTTCGATTAGGAACATTTTGCCGTCATTTCCTATTTTCGTTATTTTCGAAGAACAAAAAAAGCAAATCTGAGCTGAGCAGCGTGCGCGCCAATAGAGTGTTGGAAAATGAATTTGGGCACAAGAAAACCCGACTGCACATTGAACGCAGGTCGATAAAAATTATAATATTTTTATATATACTAATCATTTATTAATACAAAAAAATCTGTACAATATTCACTTGTACTCACCATCATCTAAATAACTATGACTGGCCATGAGCAGCTTTCACTCCTTGTTCCAACGCTTTTCTCGCCCTATCCAATTCCCTAAATGCCTGCAACGCCAACTCCAAAGATCCTCGTTTCGAAGAAAACTCCTTCACGTAATTCTCGATCAAAACATCGCCCTCGCCTTGTATCTCGCATTTATGCATCGTTGCATACAATTGTACCAAACAACACGCCTCGAGAATATTCGCAGTTTCCAATAATTCCAACAATAAGTTATCAACCATCTTAAACCAACACAGGAAGAAGGAGAGTGGGCCGAAATGTCTAGTAGATCGCAACAATTTGAAACCATCACTCTCATTAATATGCAAGTAAGTCATCTCTGTTAAACGATGATATTCAGGATCATCCGGCTCAAATTGGGCACATGCTCGATCAAGAATAAACTCATATTCTTGCCTATCAAGTAACGATTTTAAATTATCCTCTTCAAACATCTTTGGTTTTCTTATCTCTCGGCCTGGAAGAGGGAAATACACCTGGTTCATACGATCTCTCATCTCCCAATCGGCATTACGTAACGTTCCATCTGGTTCACGAACGACAATGAGACGATCTTTGTTGCTTATACCAAACGTGATATCTGTGAATACAAGACGGGCTGTTTCAAGTCCTTGTAGTGCAGGATCCTTACTGAGTACTGTTGTAATAGGTTGCCTAGGTTGGACGACCGGTGGCATTTGAATAAGGTCCTTAACTGCGTCCTCCGCTTCTTTATATGCTGTTTGTAGTTGATCATCAGTCATGAATTTATAGACTGGCTGTGACAGATGTTTAGTGCCCATTTTTCTCTTTTTATACACTCTGCCGAGGTCTACTCGCGTAAGAGTAAAGAGAAGATCTTGAACTTGCTGGTTGAAGAATAACGGGGCTGGATCTGTCGTATTATCTGTTATATTTGAAAATAAATCATTTCAGTGCAAGTAATTTATTTAAAGAGTAGAGTAATTATTGTGATTGACTGAGTAAATATTCGTACCATATTGAAAAGTTGACTTAAACCGATTCTGAAGCACTGATATACTATTTATTTGCACATTTCCAGGTAGTTTAATGTTTTTATTGAGAAGTTTCAAGGAAAAATAACGTAACGCAGCCATTACTGCAAATTGAGGTTATAACAAAATCAGATATCAGATTCTCTCCAACTAGTTTATCTGGTTTATTTATACAGAAGTGCCGCCAATGTCTGAAACACGAACTAAAAATGAAGTTATGCAACCATCACACAGATACTACGTGAGATATTAGGGATTATATGGTAATGCAATAAAAATATAAAAATTCAACATATACAGATATCCTGTTTCTGAATGGCTGCGATTCACTTCTCTTGGATTTCGGACTCCGAATTGAATGATTCTTATTTGTTATGCAACCAAATATACACTAAGTAAAATAATATAGTTATTTGTGGATTAATTACTATTTATTTAAGGATTAATATTCAAAAAAATGTATAATAGTGAATATATTATAGTATGTTTATAAATACATTTACAAAATTTGTTGTTATTTAAAAAAAATGGAATAGCAAACAGTTTCATAACCTCAAATATTACAATTCATGTATGCTACAGAAAAGTACTTTAAACTCAAAACATTCTAGATTTACTAACATTTATAGTTACAATTATTTAATTCTTAAGTTTCATATATATTTTATATATAGTTAAGTCATGGCTGCTGTTCTTAAAAAGCGAGCATTGGCTGAATTTTCGCAAACACAGGTCATTCAAGTAAGTTTGAAAAGTTGGCATAACAACCAAATGAAACAATTTTTTTTAGGAAAATTTACCCCACAGAGCAAAGAAGTTAAGGCTGGTCAAGAAACCAACTACTGAGAGCACAGCTCTAGCTCTTATCAGTTGTCTCGAGTGTGCAAAGAGTAGTAATGAAGCCTTGCACACTTTATTACGAATATCAGATGCTTTTGATCTGGATGCTGCAGATGTGAACGAGGCAGTTTCTAAACTTTCAGCACATTTTCTCAAAGAGCAAGAAAGTGCAGCTCGTGTTAAAATCCTTTCCATGCTCGGAGATATAGCCAATGAGCACAACACTGACGCTGGCAACATTGTAATGATTGCCGATGAAGTCTTCATACTTTTAAAGAATGAAACTTCACACAAGGTAATTGCACAAGGCATGAATTCCTTGCTTCGATTGAGTAAATATATCAAAGAGACTAACACCCAGTTAATTGGAGCGATTATTGGTCTTGCTCAGAAGAATTTAAAAGATGTTAACCATGCCGTAAAATCGTGTTGCTTAAAAATTATTGGAAGTTTAACACCACCTTGCAGTGGTAATGAATTGAATAGGTTGATTTACCTAGTGGAATGCTATTTTAATCATGATGATGCCAGAGTGAGGACTCAAGCTTTCGCGACAATGCTGCAACTCCATGCAAGGGGATTTCAAGTTGGAACGAATATCTATGTGAGTGTAAGTGCAGCACTCAAAGATGATTACGAGAGTGTCCGGAAGGCTGTCCTGCAGATGCTTTGTGTTCTTGCAAATTCTTATCCTGAGCAGTAAGTTTATTAAAATTATTTCTTCATAACTTGCCACCCTTCTTCCCGCTTCCTGGAGAACCACATGCGCTGGAGCCGATTTCTCCAACCCCTTCAAGCTCTCCAGGAACGTTTTTCTTGGTCTGCCTCTTTTTCCTTCTTCATCCCAACGTCATTATTTAAGTTATTTGGGTATCATCGTACTATTCATTTGCGAATGTGCTCATTTCTAACACAATTGAGCCGGTTTTCCCCGATTTTTTCGATCATCACACCTCATTCGCGGTATACTTCATAATTTTCTAAATTATAATTTAAGGTACTTAAAGAATGTTAAATAATCCATTTTGAAACAATTTTTAAAATGTTTGTAAAACAAATCATTTTAGTATTATCGTCCTGCCAGACAGTGAACAAGAAATTCGCTTAATAGACGACGCTTTCGGTAAAATTTGCAACAGCGTGAATGACTTATCCATGAATGTCCGCCAACATGCTGCAAAACTTCTTGGTTCCATGAAGTTAGTCAGTGGAAAGTTTCTGAATCAAACTTTAGACAAAAAATTGATGTCAAACATGCGACGGAAGGTAAATAACCAAAATTGACATTCTAAATTTCAAATCTTAATGAATAGTAGTTTAAACTCTTTATTAAAATTTCATCTTTTCAAACATATTTTCAAAATTTTATTTAGCGCACTGCACACGAATTGGCAATCGAAAATCTCGCAAGTGGCGAATGGGCAAGTGGTAAAAAATGGGCAGACGATAAACCACGGGAAGAACTTCATGCAGATGCAATAAATTTAATGGATAGCGGTGCCTGTGGAGCATTCGTTCATGGCCTTGAGGACGAGTTCCTCGAAGTACGGTCGGCAGCTGTAGAATCTTTATGTGAACTTTCCTCGGATAATAATCACTTTGCGAATTTATGTCTAGACTTCTTGGTTGATATGTTCAACGATGAAATCGAAGATGTTCGTATTAAAGCTATCGACGCACTAAGACAAATATCCAGATATATTACGCTGCGTGATGATCAACTTGAGACGATTTTGGGTGCTTTGGAGGATTGTTCAGTTGATGTACGCGAAGGTTTGCATCGAATGCTTGCATCTAGCACCCTGTCAACGACAACAGGATTAAGGATTTGCGTTGAGAAACTATTGGATACTCTAAAGAAATATCCACATGATCGACGGTCTACTTATAGGTGTTTGCAATGTATTGGAAGTCGACATCCAGCTTTGGTTCTTCCTTTGGTGCCGCAATTGTTGACAATTCATCCATTTTTTGATATGGCTGAATGTGATGTTGATAATCCAAACTGTAAGTCTTGTTTCATTATTACATTCGAAGATTATGTTAGATTTTCTTGAATAACTATCTTACTTATTCCTAACCTAACCTTAAACGACTGACCTTAAAAGCATCTGAAAATCAAGAAATAACTGACAGCAAGTTAAGGTTATAATGTTCCTATAGTGATTAAAGAAATATTTAACGCTATTTTTCCTTTCGATTATTACAGATATATGCATACTAATCTTAGTATTGAATGCTGCGAAACATTCCCAAACGATTGTCCCACTTTTGGAACCTCAAACTTTAAAACACTATTCATATCTTCGAGACACAATGCCAACATTGGTCCCACAACTATGCTTGTCCAATGAAAATGATTTCTCCATTGAACGACCATCTACCGTGCCAGAAAGTTTGGAGTTTCTTAACAATATTATCGCACATCTTAATTTAGATACGAATACAGACAGAGTACAAACAGCGCTATTTCAGAGTGCGAAAGAACACCTGAAACGTCTCAGCGAGATGGACGATAATGTGGCGGGCACGGCGCAATTCACCTCGCTGTACATCGGTGCACAGTTATTGATGTCCCAACTATTGGACAAGAACTTTTGGACCAACTCCAACCTCGCAGCTCAGCAATCCAACACGTTGAAAAGCCACATTGATCAGCTGCTCCTCAACTGCATGAAATTACAACATCTTTTCGTTGGATTAAGTCCAAGAGAATATATTGCTGTTAAACAACTACGTCTTCGAGCACTAGGTCTGAACCTGGTATATATCGTGAAGGGTAGCAATGCATCTGCACTTGCCCCGTGCCATTACTTCCTCTCAGCTGTTGAGGAAATGCAGAAAGAACTAGAGTCCATGGAAACATTCACTCCCGATGATTTCATTGTCGCACTGTTTAAGGAATTAGCGAGTGTGGAAGAACCTAAACCAGGGACAGTCGCACGTATTCTTATGCCAATATTGAAGGAAGCTAAACTGGGTAAGACACCAATGTCGAACACGAATATTTCAATGACGAGTGCACAAATTATTGAACCTAGTGGACAGTCTGATAGTACGTTGAAGTTTACGGCGGGATTGATTATGGCAGTGCCGTTTGAAGCGGAATTGTTAAATCTATCAGATGCGAGTCGCGTCCGATTGAAGGTGAAATATCCCGATCAGAAAACGCAGATTATTCTCCCTCGGCCTGGTCATATGAAGCCATTGCATTTGGATGATGCGCAAACAGAGGCACAGCGGCGTGATATACGTTTGTTAACGACGGTCCTTGTATCACATCAGGTTTGGTCGGAGGCGTGCAATGTGGAGATAAGCATCGCGCTCGCTATACCCGACGGCGACGTTGGCAAGCGGAAGCAAACCAATGACGGAAATCCGTTTCTGATTGACTTGTGTAAGCCGGTGAAAGTCAGCGTATCACCAAAACCAATAAAACGGGCGTTGTAATGTTATCCTTGGTCACACAACTGGATATTACTGATAGGGAACTAAATTATAGAAATACATATTAAAAAAGTATACCATACACAGTTTTTTCATTTGGCCCCAAATTGTTTAAGATATTACTTAAATTGAAAACAACTCATACGTTTGAACGAATCACAATCGTTGCCCAATTTGTAGAATGTTGATAATAGAATTTTGGGAAAAAAGAATAAAATGTTCAAGAATATATCAAGTATAATGATAACACTCACATTTGTACATGTATCATACATTTCAATAAAATCAAGTTAACTTCTAAAAATCTTGCTGATTGTAATTAGTGAAAATTATCGCTACGTTTGTTAAAATTAGTATTGTTAGAATGTCAATATTTAAGATTTGGCACATTCAGGAAAACGTGTTCGTCTATAAAAATATCAGCAATGTTGACATTGCGTACAATCTTCTCAATTTCTCCAAACATAAAAATGGTTCAAAGTAATATAATTTTTACAAATGTTTGTACACTTTCCACTCTTTGCAATCGTAGTGAGTTTGAGTTTAGAGATAAAATTTGAGGATCACCTTTGCTAGACGTATTTTATTAAGGATAATGTCACAGTTAACTTTTAATATTCGAAGATCTCAAAAGACTTCCGTTTTCAAAAAACGTGTCATACGTCTACGAGTGATTCTAATATCTTGAAAATGTTCAAATTTGAAGAGATAAGAAACGTTTTGGCTGGATAAATATGCACCCAACTCTTTTTTATATGGATTTAAAGTAAAGTATTTTGAGGAAACTTTGGTTCTGTTTATAAAAGAGGTTGTTATATTTCTTTTTCAGCGGCATAATGTCCTTTTGTGCCGTGAGTCGCCCCGGTGTGACCACAATATGCTACCGTAAGTCAGTCACACCAGGGTTAACAGCACGACCAAAGAACATCTGGCTTCTCTCTTACACTTATTTGTGTTTGTTATGCCCTGACAGATGATTCTTATAACGATAATGACCTGACTTCGAAACTCCACTCAAACGATGTTTTTCTTATACTAACTTACTTTTTTTCTGTAAAGGATTTTTAAAGTTATTTTCTGAAAAAAAAATTATCATAAAATGAAAAAGAGTTGGGTGAATAATCAACTGAAACAATCAACTATTGCAATAACAATCACAACTATCTTAACTTATTTTGGCACACCTTTACCTTATGGCAATTATAACGAAGACAAATATTGGAGCAAATTGAGCAAAACGTTGAATCAATTAGGTTGAATTGAGCAAGTAAAACACAAACATGGAGAGGACGCGTCTTAAAAAGTTTGATAACTTGGAGAGTTGTTTAAAATTCTATAGGATATGTAAATGCGAACACCTTATGTGGTGTTCATCATCACCGTGCTTCTCCGGCTGTAGCCTCGTCGAGTCACAGCCGCTCCTTGCGCTTCACATTCTTTTCGTACTCTATCAATAATGGCGGCCACGAGCTGCTCTTCTTTAACGCGTTGTTCTTCCCAGTCTGCCGGTTTTGACCCGTCTTTCTTCTTCTTGGGCGGTTCGGCGACGCTCTCTACCTCTTCCTTGATACTGATATCCAGCTCCTCGTGTTTGATAACCAACTGAGGACGTGGGGGAGAGGTGCTACGCGCAGGTGAGGAATGCCTCGCACTGATGTGCCCCATATAACCTTTGCGACTCTTGAAGAAAACGTTACAGTGCTTACACTTGAATAATGGGGCCGGATTCACCATGTTGTTCACGTGGAACTTATACTTGTGGCGATACCAATGGGTACGACTCTGCAGCAGCTCCCCACAGATTTTGCAAACCACGCTACCATCATCCCGCATTATGTACTCAAGCAACTCGTTTTTCTTGCGCTCGTAATTGTCGCCCAGTTCTTCATCAGTAAGGAAATGCACGCCTGTGGTCGCATCCTCCGTTTCCATTTTGTCACCTTCCTCTTGTTGAGCAGGTTCTTCTTGTACTTTGTTATTTGTGGAAGAGATCATATTGCGAGCCGCTTCCGGTGTGATAATCACTGACTCCTGATGGTATTTTGGAGCGGTAGTGATTACCTCCAGGGTGACGGACTCCGGTAACTCTGGGTAGTTCGTATCACATGTAATTTCGTAATATTCTTCATCTACAGTAAACAAAAAAGAAATGTGTTAGTTTAAAAATAGTATAAATGCGTATAATTTAGAGAAAATCTTTCTAGGAATATATTTATGGCTGTTGCCAACAAGTGTTTGACCCAAAAATATGGAGAATTGTTTTCAAATTTAATATAAGAGACTCTTCGTAAACCTCGGAAGATTGAGAAGTTAAAAAGGATAATATATGATATCAAAATTAAGCTAATAACTAAACTTGTTACGTTGTTTTTTCTATACCTAGGAACGGACCGGGTAAGGTCTCTTTCAATATATTGACGAATGTCTTCATTATGGTAGAGTTCTGGGCATATAGCCATTTTCAGGAACCTTAATTCCTGGCAGAATGGCTTGGAAAAATAGTAAATATCTTTATTTTTGCACCATATTATATGCACAATCAGTTGAATCTGACCCAAAATATTCCCCATAGGGTATTAAGAATTGGAGAAAATAAGGCAATATCCGGATTAAAATACACATTTAATATTTTTATATTGCCTCAGAAAAGTAATTATACACCAAAAAATAAGATTATTTCTACAATGTCTTGTCTCACACAAAACACCAATACAATAATTAAAAAAATGAATAATTAATTTTATTGAAAATAATATTCAAATATATCAAAATAATATTCGCAAAAATGTGAAAAATCAGATGAATTTTATTTTCATAAAACACAACAACGTAAGTTAGTATGGTTGTAAAATGGGAAAAAGAAAACCAACAAGATGAACTGTATTCTACATGTATTTATAATATTTATAGAATATTTTTATTTATATAAACATAATAATAGCATTTTTATCATTTATATAAAATCCTCGATTATGTTATACTTTAAAGCAAGGCAATGCTTTGCTCCCTTTACATTGTGTATTCATCTACTTAATATAAAATTAATAGCAATATTAATAAACCAATAATTAATGCATTTGTTTCTCTCATATTACATAGGTTTTCTCTAACGTGTTAATTGCACTTAAATTAGTTACTATCTGTTTGTGAATCCAGTAAATGTCGAACGTGAGACCTTAAAATAATGCAGTGGGTGTAATGGATGGACGAACTCACAAAACTTCATATACATTTCTTTTCCTCCATTTCCCCGCCGTTGTTTTTTTGTGTTAGAGTGCATCTTGTGAGCGTCGTGTACAATCGTGAATTTTGCCTAATTTTAACGTATATTAAACTTTAAAAATCAAAGTAGGTAGTGGAAGAACTCGATTTTGTCTCTCATAACATGCGTAAAAAATACGCACGTCGAATCTTACAAAATCTATTTTACATTTTCCCTGGTTCCACACATTCGCACAGTTCAATAAAAGTCTGCATTAATAAAACTACATCAAATACAAAAAAAAAACTACACAACATTCAAATCAAATCTTTAAAGCGAAACATAGTAGTAAGCGAATAATCTACTGATTAACAAAAACTAAAAATATTACATATCACATAGTGATTTTCATCCATCTTCTTACTTATTATGGGGTAAAGAAACAGTGCGTGAAACATTTTCATCGAAATTCCAAAATTTCTACAGTGATTTTTCTGTGCAATTTCAAGAAGCGGTTATTAAACTTTGATTTGTTTTGATCATATTATGTTATCTATCGTTTGACTAGAGAGACTTAAATTGTTGCAGTAGTTAATATTTATTAATTGCACGTGGGGAAAGTGTTGCGTTATTGTATGTAGATTGTAATCGTGTCCCGACACCTAAAAAATCGCCTCAGATTGTAAGAATCAATGACGATTATTTTCATAAAATTCAACCAAACAAAACGGCCCTAGAAATATACCAGTAAGAAATATACACGAAAATTTGCGATGCAGTTGTACAGAGAAAATGAAACTAAACATACGCACAGCTATGCCGTATTTTTACAATTAATAATTACAAGAATATGAACAAATTCGATATTTGTGCGCTTTGTGCGGCATTATTCTGTTTTCTGTACTTCGAACACATCCAACTACAAACTAAACTTGCTTCTCGCATAAATCATAAGTAACTCAAACATTTTTAAATGTATCATTAAGCAACGAAAAGATTTCGAATAAACATTATAAACAAGAAAAAAACATAAGGGATATGTTTTGTGCCTTTGATCTACCATTATTCGCTTTAAACACATTTAAAATAAAGGAAAAAATGAAACTCCTAATCGTAATAAAATATAGAAATTGTAAAAACAAATAAACAAAAGGATTTATCTATCCACTCTTGTCTCTGTAATCGTACACGTTAAAATCATGAATTGAAACTTTTCAACAACACGTAACAATAAAGTTCCAAAAAATCGTAACACATGTCGGCATTTCTTTTGGATAAAATTGCACTTGGTTCGTTCGGGATTGCTGTTTGTCTGTTTGCAATCTTATCCAAAACGTTTGAGATGGATTATCGCATGAAACCGCTTGGCAGTTTGTTCCATTCACAATTCAATCAATTTCATTGATGTTGCTTTGCATCACACTCGGTATTCCGTCTCATTCTTCTTCGGTTGATTTTGCACATCCACTGCGTGTTCCCATTTCTAACATCCTTCGAGAAGATGTTCATATACCTAAAGTTACTTGTACTATTCCATTATTGGTTCTACACCATGGTTACTTCTTTCTCGTTCTCTATGTATGTGTATTACGAATGAAGCTTTGCCAAATAGAAATAGCTATATACAACTAGGGCTAGGCAACAAGTCAATGTTTTCATTTAACGTCGTTTTTCGACTTTTTCTTCGCTCCGTCCTATCAAAAATATCGCACAATGAAACTCAATTATCATGACTTCCATTGTGAACGAGTGTGAATAACTAAACGTTAGCTAACTCTAAATAAAGTTTGTGAATATGTATAAAAACAATTAGTAAATAATATAAAGATCTGTACAACAGTTAATAAAGTAAGTTCCTTTCCTTGCAGCTACGTATATCTACATAGCGTTTTTGATTTGATGCTTTCGAAGCAGATAGACAAATAATAACGTTCTCTCTTTAGGTCATTCTTCATAAATGATTTAGCACCAAATACGAAATCGACTCTCGACGCCCGCGCCCAACTTTCAGCCAAGCGCGTACGGATCCTTCATTTCCTAAGCGAATATCGGTGCATGTTTTAATTGCGTCGCTGCTGCAATTGACTGCGTGTTAAATATTTATTGCTGCTGGTTGTTCGAGCGTTTAGTACGGTCTGGTTAATGTTATCAACATCTTCGACGACTTGCTCTTCCTCAACGGCTACTTCAATCACCGTTTCATTTTGATTCGCCTCATTTTGATTATCTGCTTGCTCCACCGCTTCCACCAAAGCACCATCACCCACGTCCGTCTCCGCTTGGGGGGTCCGACTTTGTTTCACGCCGTCGTTCGTAAATCGGTTGCCGCCGCCGGCAGCCGCTTTACGACGGCGGGAGAAAAAACCCCATGGGAAAGACACAGTCCTTCGGCATGAAGCAGTCGTGTACCGTCTTCATGTGATTCTTCATTTTGTCCGGCCGCGAGAACTCCTTCTGGCACACCGGACACGGGAACACCTTGCGCTGCTGGCCCTCGTGGTAGAGGAACGCGTGCCGCTGGAAGCTGTACTTATTCTTGAACGTCTTCTGCACGTCGACTTTGGCGCACTCTGTGCAGTGGTAGATACCGTTGCTGATCGACGCATAACGGAAGAGGTTGAGGCCGCGCACACTCATCTCCGTCAGTTGCTCGGCGGGGTCTTGGCTTTGCGACGCCGTCCGGCGGCGCGCACGCCTCTTCACCGGCTGCCGGCCGGAAGTGGGCGCATTCTGCGCCGCCGAAGTTGTGATGCTACCGGTGGCGAGCGTAGCGCTCGTCGACGGCGTATTGTTGTTGTTATTCAGGCTAAAGTTGAGTTGCGTCTTCAGGTCGTTATGCCCTTCATGCATTTCCACCTTTGGCAGGATTAGCTTCGGCGTCACGGATGTCTCACTGATCTCCACTTTGGGCGTTAGAAGTTTGGTTTCTGTAAAACCACAAACAATAAATTAAATCACGCACAATAATCCGAAACATAACAATTAAAAAAAACTAAATAAACAAAACCCGCGCTAAAAAATGTTTTAAAGCATAAGAAATCGTCGAAAATACTAAGAAAACATAATTTAGTTAGTAAACTGTCAATTACCTTGCTTTCCGCTCCGAAAATGTTAGCTTGTAAACACATGAAAAGTGCAACGGATTCACACAGAAATTAGTAAGACAATAACTAATCAAATAAAACAATCAATTCGCATTTTATACCAATATTATTACAAATTGTATATACCACCGTATCAAATTTTACATATTGAGAGAGTGCATACACGAGTTTAGATGTCGACTAATGAACATAATATATAATAATAAAACAAGAGTAATATAAAAATGATAACATGAGACTTATTGCAAACTACAGACGAAAGTAACTTACAATTAGCATTGGTATCAGTATAAAACATCGTAACCTTGATTCGGAAATTCACAGTTCCCGTACATTTGTGTCACGACTTGTATCTTTTACTGCCACTTCTTGTGTTTCTCGTCAGAATCCAAGTTATTGTATTCCAAGGCACGTTACGTTGCATCGTAAATCATTAATAGTTATCCAAAAATATGTTTGTTAATAATATCAAATGTTCAGGATTTGTTTGCATAACAATCGTAAATTTTGTTTTGCATTAATCAATCGTAAACGTTTCACTTAAATTTATCAAAATATTAACAAGTCACAGTCATTTGTTTCGTATAATTAGGTATTAATTTGCTTCTCTCCTCGCTTGGTCGTTTAAAATTTCCCCAGAACTATCGTTCTATTGCTTAACGCAAAATAAACAATTCCTATTCGTACCAATAACTAATTAATACGCTGTTCCTTAGGCTATTTACTGTACGTGTAAAACAATCAACTCTTTGGGCTTCATTCTCGTCACTCCAGCATTTCTTAAATTTACGTATCAACCAACAAGATACAACGCTTAGAAATAAACATATTACAATTAAATACACGACAGACACGTGCAAAATACGTAAACACCTGTCATATCCAACGAATAACGCGTTGATTTATAATTGATGAGTAAGAAAAAAACGTATAAAAGGGTATCAAGAATATTGATGAAGGTAAACGCACTCACTAACAAGTATTCAGACTTCTTGTGTTTTTGTTAAAACTTCATTTAGGTATGTGCAGCATGTTGTGACTTAAAGTACTTAAACAAATCAACAAGTTGACGAATGTGTATACATATTCGAAGATGTCGTATCAAAAAATATATCGTAGATTTGTCTCGAATGACTTAGGTAATATTTTGGAAGGCACTAATTTACGAGTTAATTTTGGCAAGTTCTAAAATACCTAACAAAATTTGTTCATAGATTGTTCTTGTATAATCATATTGCTATAAAATATCTTCATTATTAGCAAGTTGACATTTGAGCGTCGATCAACAATTGCAACTTGTACTTGTATCACCACAGGAATCATAGGTGTGTGCAGGCAAATGCACACAATAAGATCACGTTCGCAATCACGCAACAACACGATTCGTGTGTATGATCTTCTGATGCGCGAGCATATTGTCCTTGCGCGTAAACTCCTTGCCGCAGACCGGACACGAGAACATCTTCACATCCATGCGATGGGACGTCATGTAGTGGCGACAGAAGTTGCTGATGTGCGTGTAGACACGATCGCACACTGTGCACCTGTACACGTTGTCCTTCTCGCGCACGCAAAAATCACGCGCCGATTTATCAGGGTCACAAATCTTCTTCGGCGCCTTCTCCGCCTTGATGGACCCAAAGCTAAAGTTTTGATCGTCGACGATAATCTCGTACTCCTCCTCGAACTTCTCAAACTCATAGCCCAGTGAATCATCGCCACCGCTATGCTTACGCTTTTTCGTCGTCGCCACCGATGTATCATAGATATTCTCCAGGAACTCTTTCGGGTCGATTTTGATATCCATCGACTCGTAGTTCTCGTCAAAATCGCAATCGTTCTCACCCTCATCGCCCTCTTCGGCATCCGACACGGACAAGTCCTGATAGGGTAGGCCATACTCTTGGTGAAATGAAGACTCAAAGTTGATGCATGTGATATTATTCGAGGTTTTGCTGCGATTATTATTGCTCGGTTCGATTGTATAACCACCGAATGGTGCATTCGGGGCAGTTGTGGCTGTGGCAGTCACGGTAGCGGTAGCACTCTTGGCTGGTTTGGCTGGTGCTCTGCTGATTGGGGGTCTAATGGGAGGCTTGCCTCGATCGACATCTAAAACACACCGATATTATTGCCACCCGTTATTTGCTCAACAAAGTCAACGGCCAGATAATCCTATGTCCAGCGGGACAACTATTGTTTGTAATTGCGTATATTATGCGCATGCGTTTTATGCATGCATTAGGGCTGTGACTGTACTGTATGCTTAACCTCGAACGTAAGTTAACAGATAGCACACCTGTAATGTTTATCTTTCATAAATACTCTCCGACATTAAAGCCCCCAAAAGCAAAAGGCAATGCCAAGGCAATTAATGTAGGTTTAACACATGTGAGTATTAATCAAAATGTAACTAGAAAAATATCAATTCACTCACGCCATCTGTTAACAACGCTGGGAAGAAATTCAGCGCAGGGTGCTGAGTCACAAACCACTGGCAAATGACAAACTCACGCATGCGCAAACACATCAATCCCGCAGGACAAAGGGACACCAGGCCGTTGCCATAGTATGCACAGCTACAGCAGTGGCACCCTTCAATGTTTAATGAAAAGGGAAAAGCTATAAGGGAATAAGCCGCGCGCTCGGTTGAAATTTTGAATCTTTTTTGTACTTAGTCACTAGCAGTTTTTCAATTGCTTGACATACATATACGTTCGATAATCGTCAATATTGCAAATACATGGCTCATTCCTTACAGTTCTTCCCTATTCTTTTTTTGTTTGTTTTGTTCTAGTTGTTGTATTATTGAACGTCACTCACCTTCATGATCGTTATTGTCAATAATCAAATGCACTTTGCCTTCATCTAGAAGTGAGAGAAACGCACTTGTAAAACGTAAACAACGCTCAGCAGCGTGCGTGCGAGCGCAGAAAGCGCAGTTTTTACGCGCACGAAAATAACTGCAACACCACGCGCGATAATTCGACAATAGCTTTTCCCTTTTCACGCTACATACAAACAATGCCGAGAGAGTCGCGAAAGTAAAAAAAACAACACTACGATAGGAAGACATATCACTACGGTGCGCATGCATTAATTAGGTCCTAAATACGTTACTCAAAAATTTTAACATGAATCGCTCAAGCCAATACTTTGGTGTAAATGCGTTTGAATAGTTTAAGACCTAATCATGCCGCTTATAGATTAGACTAATTCGATTTACTGTATAACAAGTGACGGTAACACTGTCAAGAATCTTTATTTTGTTGTTTAGTAGAAGTACTACCCATTTTAATTCTGTCGATTCTTTCAATATATATATATACTACTAATTCGTAGGGCAATTGATGTTTGAGTAGACTTACCGGAGGCTTGGAAGTCGTTCTCGCTCTTGATGTTTACATTATCATATTCTCCCTTCGAGGTGCCAGCCACCGGCTCGCCGTTGTCCGTGCGCATGATCTTGCTTTCCGTTTCGTCGTCCTTGTCCTTGCTGCTCGAGTCCGAGTTGTTGCCGGTGAATCCATCCATCCCCATTTTGACCTCCAGCATCTCCGGACTGCCCTGTACCAGCGAGTCGGAGCGATCAAAGTCATCCGCGCCCGGTGTACCGTTCGAGCTCCCCGACAACTTCCTGGGTCGACCACGCTTGCGTTTCGGCTGGAGTAGTGCATTTCCAAGCATATTCAGCGCATTGAAGGGCTGTGCTTGTGCTTTCGCCTGAAACTGCTGTTGTTGAACGGCTTGTGTCGCTGACGCAGGCGACGACGCCGCTGTTTGTTGTTTGCCCTGCTGTGTCTGCTGCAGGCGTAAATTGTTCTGATTCGCCGTCAACGATGATGTGATTGAATCGCACTTTTCTTCATTCACCTCTGTAAGGCCCTTAATGCGTAAACTCTCGGCGACCTTCAGGAACGCTGTGAGTCGATCCTGATCCACCGACACCTCACCCCTATACATAAAGTCCAACAGACTGCGCATATCATTGTAGGGCACGTCCTTCAGTATAACAATCGGATGCTTGTCGGGGTGGTTGACAAACAGCGCCTGAAAGTATGGGCTACACGCCGACAGCACCATCTTGTGCGCCTTGATCAGCTGCCCCTCGACGGCGAGCGTCACGTCCACGAACGACTCATCATGCAGCAGCTGATCGAAGACGGAGAGCAGATTTGACTGGTGGTTGTTCCACCGTAGGCAGAAGCGTTGGTACGACATGTTGGCTGTTGGAGTTGTCGGGGGCTTTGCGATCGTCGGTAGGCTGATCATGTGTACCACCTTGAAAGGGCGGGCGTTAGAGACTCACTGGAAACAAACAAAGGGTGAAGACCCACAATTAGCAACCACTCGAGCAAAAAAAGAAACCACCGCCAGCCAAAGAGCATCGTCAACTAACAATCAGACGGCAAGGCCGTCAAATCGCCTCCCAACATGCAACAAACTGACAAATCACTGTTGAATGTTTCAATCCTGATCCTTCTAAACAAAAGTTAGTCACACCGCGTGCACGGTGCACACGGACAGCGGGTGTGGAAACTTCAAGGTCTCATTCATACAGGTGTCCGTCATAGCTTCACACAACCACGGCGAGCCACACACAACGAGCAAGCAAGCAAAACCGCTTAACAAGCCGCGGCTACAACGCATTCAATTCGAACGTGTGCCGCACCACTCTCGGTGTGACGCTCACCACACCGACCATAAACAATAATGCCGCCGCTGCTCGAAGCGGGCGAGCGAAACAAAATGCGCACATTTTTAGCCCACCAGAACGACAAGGCGCTCTAGTCAAGCAGGCGAGGAGCGCTCGCATTACATCATGTCTGCCCCCTTAGCTCTACTAGAGAAGGGAGCCGCCAGCAGCTAACTAGCAGAGAGATCAACTTCGTCCTTAGAAAACACCCATCCAACGCTCGCCTACTTATTTACATCATGACTCAACATGTAGCGAGAGATAATTACGAAGCGCATATGTGTACCACAGCAGCAATCTATTTATTCCCCTGTATTCGAACGCGAGTGTGACCGTGTGGGTGTTTTCTCAGCAGTCCACGCAGGGGTCTCGAATTCCTCTGCGATTCCCCAAGCAGTTGAAAAAACAACTTCGGCGAGCGAAAGCAAACACCAGGCAGAACTTGAGCTCGTAACGCCGCAGCAAATGCAGAGTGGACGAGCCTGTGTGTGCGCCTCGGTGCTTATTTGGCACAAACATCCCTATGACATCACGGTGTTTCCGTTCCCCTCGACTATGTTTGCGTATCCTTTTGCCCGCTAGCGTGATGTATGTACAGGCGCGTGTTGGCTGGGTATTTTTGCGAACACGATGCGCACGCCTGCTGCCTGCACCTCTCTCCAACGAGCGCAAAGCAAACGCAATCCACAGCCTGCCAAGCAACGCGCCCGCGTGCCTGAAAAGTGGCACATGTGGAGATTAACCAACCCCCACCCACCGACGCCGACGGTGGCTCACGGACACGGTGCGGTGGCACACTTGGTCGTGCCGCGCCGATTTATCTGTCCACTTTCCGCTCCCCGGAGAATTTCGCAGCGAAGCTTAGGCTGTGCGTCCGGCGCTCGCGGAATAGCAATAAAACCGACTGTATGTATGCATGTGGACGGGCGTACCGTTATGATTGTTGAGAATAGAACTTTGAAATGGTGCTATGCTAGGCGGAGGGAACGCGGTGCGCTGTGCTCGCTACAAGCAAACAGCGACAGCGCGAATACAATCGCAGGTTCCCTTGACTGCGTTTCTAGGAAGGATGCGGACAATTAAAATGCCTGTGGTGTTCGCTAAAAGTTCCGCGTTTAACTTTAACACACCATAGAGGAATTTCTATTATATGTTTACAAAATTGACGATATAACAAAATTTCGAAAATGAATAATAGGGATGCCATTGCAATATAAGCAAACATTGTTAGTCACAGTCGACAGGCTAACCTTTTGACAAAAATTTGCAAGGTTATGATTATCATAACCAAATTGCGATCCAGATATCAACGATGAATTTTCAAAATCCATTAAAATTAATGCAACTAGCGGGCGGGATAATTAAATTTAGAAGTTTGAATATATTTGGAGACGGCGTAATTCCTAACGTTTTCATCATAATGGTTTCAAAAATAGAAATTTTGTAGTGAGACAACCCTGGTGTGACTTCTAAATTCTTAAACCTGAAATTTCTTTCAAATTATTTTGAACCCGATCGGTCAAAATAACCTGAATTAATTTAGGTTGTTTAGACCTACGCCATATCAGGGGCCACATTTGTCCATTTGTTTAGAATTTGTCATTGAGGTTAACAGGCTTGTTGTTAGGTTGTTGATAGATTAGTTATTGGTTGTTTCTAGGGCCACTCCATAGAGGGTATTCCTCTATTCTGTTTATTTCTTCATTATTTTCATTTATTACAAGATGTTTGCTGCTTAATTGAAAAATCAAGGATTTCAATATTACTTTTCCTATTATCCTACAAATATAAAGAGCCCCAGCTTTATTGGTTATTGGAAATTTCTATTTCCAAACATAACCATACATTTTTTATCAGATATCAGCAGGAATGTAACAAAGTGCGTAATTGGCATGCATAGCATCGCACGACACAATTTGTACCACATAGGGGTACAACTCTCTAGTCGGCCATGCTATCACAATCTCCAGCTAAGCCCCCGAACGCCAAACCATGCAAATATTGATTTATTGAAACGCAGCGCGAGAAATATATTGATTTGAGAAGCGGGGTAAAGCAGTGCTGTGGTGCGCATCGATATTTACATTCGACAATCTCGTCGCAAGGCATGTCAGGCGCACGTCCCCGACGTGCTCGCCGCCGGCGAAAATGCACATACACAAAAACCAACGTGCTGCGCCGTCCTACTGCCGCATGAAAACACCACGAACGACGAGAATCGCGCGGCCGTTTCTAATCCAGCAAAACACACTCGCTGGCGCGCATGCCGTGCAAGTAAGTTGCGGTTTGTCGGGCCGCGTTCTATTTTTCCCACAGTGCGAGCGAGCGAAGCGTCTCGCAAAGTAGCTCACGCGGCATGCACAGCGGCAGCAAAGTAAACCATCGTCTCGGTGGCGTTTTCGAAGAGCAACCAGCACGTCGATTACCCGTTCGCCGACGCCGTTCTTCGTTGATATTGCGTGTGCCATTGCATAGACGCGTTAGATATTAAACGTAGAGGCACAGAGGCAAAAAATAATAGAAAGATTACCTGTTCGACACGACGGCGACATTTGTCTGGAAATGTCAGGAGGCCTGGGGGTGAGGGTGTTTGGATTGGCGATGGGGGTTGTAAAATTTTCCACCACCGGAACAACAACTGCACTGCACACGACACGCGAGAACACACAAGCGAGCCAGCCAGCAGTGGGCAGCAAGCTGTGGGGTTCGCGCACACAGACACGGACTCACACGCACGCACACGACGCTTCGGCCGAGCCGGGAGAGAGTTTCGCGGAGGTGTACGTTCAAGACGCCATGTCAGCAGTCTGGCCGTGGCATGGCGCACGATGATCGGTCGTCGCGGGTAGGCCGCGCGGTGCGGTTTCGGCCCGCCAGCAGCGCCGAGTTGCGGCGGGCGCGGGCAGTGGCGCTCCACGCGCTCGGCACACATCGGGGTTGGTCGGGGTGATCGTACGCGAGCGCCAAGTATTCGAACGCGTCGCAGGACCGGGCCGAGGTCGAGCGCTGCAGGATGTGTGGTCCGGCTTAAACACGCGCAGCCCCCACCCCCACGTTATACATTCTAGATGCATACAGCATATTTAGTGAGCCGCGCCTTTCCTTACTACTAATATTCATGTTCATCGAAGCTCATTCCTGTCTTCCTATAACCTACCCTTCTATGAAGCTTCGAGTTGTTTCTAATTAGCTTTAAATACACCTGCATCGTGTATTTTTGAAAGAATTAGCATTTATTTAGCGATACGGAGTCGACATTAATATTTCAGTTTAATATGGCATTTACGGGGTGGTAAGTTCAAATTTTTTTGAAAAAAGTAAATTGATTTTACCTTCAAATATTTATAAATTAAAATAAGTATGTAATTTTTACAAGAAAATGGGTATTGCTACAAAATATGAAGAGGAAGATTATTACCCTTTCACAAATGTTGTTTTCTGTGATTCGAAGTATCTACAGTGTAAAATATTCAATAGTCAAAATTAGAAATTCAATAGTTTCTTCAAATATTTGCAAGATCTTTCTCCAAAATGTATCAATTTCTACAAAATTGAACAATGTAGAACGGAGGTACCCAAACTTTTGCCATTAAGGGCATATTAAACTAACATAAAGGGAGACTAAGGGTTCATTGCAAAATTACGATCCCTCTCTAATATAGAGGTTATATTAAGGTAGCTTCTTGAATAACAAGGAGAAAATTGAACGTGGAGGACACTTCCTATGGCAAACGATCACAAGAAGCTGTAAATAAGCCGCCTTACATATATCGTTACACTTGCGATTTACTCATCTTTGTTTAGAACAATTTCAAACAATAATGTGTTCTCGTACGGTAATTCTCTTGACGGTATTGAAGTCATCTGGCAGTGTAATTGGGGAGTGGGTGGTGAAATAACAGCGTTTCCCAAAGTTTGGGTTGCAGAAACATTCAGCTGGGTCGCGTCAAAATAAAAAAGCATTTTCTACTCTTGTTGTATAATGTACACATTTCAGTGCCAAAGGGAATACCAGCCCATATCCGAAAAAGTTCCAAAAAGTCCCCCTCGGTCGACTACTATCGATAAATAAATCTATACCAAAATATCAATATTTTAAAGGTTTCGAAAAGCGACCCAGGTTCCATCATTTTGTAGCTTTTTTTATCTCAACCATTGGACATCTTTGTGAAACCTATAATTTGTTCAGGTTTAAATAAACTTGAGTCAAACCCGAAGGAGAGCCCCATCAAAGAGTTCTACATTTTACTAGCACAGTCTACCAGACCCATGTGATAGGGAGAAGACCAGAGTACATAGAGATATGCAATGAAGACAAATGTTTAAATCCCAAAGCTAGATTTGGCACGGAAGAAAGGAGCAGGAAGGTTTGGATGAGGACAGTCTACATTGGAAACACAGAACATGTAGAAGAGGGGAAGGTATTTGGGATCATATATACCCAAGGAACGAAGAAGTATTCCTAACATTCAAATTTTAAAATATTGTTACAGATGTGTTGTTTTTTCCGTATATATCCCCTTAGTTTATCAACAAATAAAAATGTAGTCACCTCGCAGTAATATATCAGTAACAATCCACACTTTTTCCCACCACACATGACTATAATTACTTTACTCGCACTTCAACGTCGAGTCAAAAGACCCAAGAGAACATGATTCCCGATTTGCATACACGCTTGCGCTATCGGTGCATGTTAATGCATAATTAATGCATTGTAAATTATGCCACATTGTTGCATCATTATGTGCATGTGTTTTCTGGCGCATTCCGCAGGAATATAGCGCCACCATCGAGGCCATTCGTCCCATAGTGGTAAAAAACAGGACGTAACTGAATTTGTTATGCAAAGTGGTAATTTCGGGCTAATGCTTGAGAAAAAGCGCACAGTCGCAGACAGTTGCAAAAAATACGCACAGCAGGCGCAACAAGTAAAGAAAGCGTGGTGGGAAGTTGTGTCGCTCGTCATTGCCACAAACACACTCGGTAACCTCGCACGACCGCTATTATGTATCCCCCGGATATTGCACGGATGTGTTCCGTTACTTTATTTCTTATTATTACGTTTATTACATGATTCTCGTCGTTCTCGTGTGGCTTTTGACTGGATATGGACGTTTGACCATAATGTGACTTTTTCGAAACTTTTTTTAGGTAATTTTGAATAATTTTCTAAAAGATGAAAGAAAATGCAAAAACATGTAATGTTGGCTGCCTATAATGATACGAACCTATTGTCATATGAGTCCCAGTTTTACTGGGCAATACATTTTAGAATAGTATGCAGTAGACATGTTATATGATGAAGATATAGCGATATATTCTATTTTCGATATTCAAATATCGATATTGCTTAACATCGGAATTTGGTATTATCGTCTATATATAAAAAATATAAAATAGGGCAAGAACGTCGTCTGACTCGCGGATAGAATTTTCAGACGTGGATTATGACGATGTAATGATAGAGCTATATTTTTTTAATGCCTAGTATGAAAGAATTTTGTTAACTATTTTAAATTAGATAAAAACAGGGGTCTGAAAACATTTTAGCGATGGTTCACAATTAACTAAAATAGTAATGATACGTCCAGTCAGGAGGCGCATCGGTATGTTCGATGACTGCTAACCACAGGGTTGAGGGTTCGATCCTCGGCGGATATAGAGCAAAATATATCATTTTTATCAATTTATTTTAGTCCATAATATGATGGATTACACTTTAAAATTTTTTATTGAGCTAATGACCATAGTATTCGAAACTTGATAAATCAAACAAAAAAAAAACGATGGAATATATGTCATAAATACAGTCGTAGGCAACCCATGTACCAGTCCACTGTTTGAACAGCAGTTTTTCTACCTTCTCCGCTCATCCACTAATGTCTGTGGGGACAATGGGGATGAGCCAGTCAAACTATTCTGACGAGTCATTCTGTACAGTGACGTTAAAGACGTTACGGCCATTCAACATTGTATACTGTGAATTACACTTTATTATTCACACTTCTTATGATTATATTATTAAATACGATTACATTCAGGTTCGGTTCAATTCCCTATACTACTCTCTACATAAGAAGACTGTTGAAACCGGATGGCTTTGTATATTGCTCAATTTAATAAAGTGGTAAGAGATAACTTTGTATCTGTTTCATAATTTAAAAAAAAAGTTCCCAACACCACACAAAGCCTACAACACCGCGCCACCTCCACTTATTTTTGCAAAAATCTGGTAACTTTAAATATGCTTGTGCCGACGTTTAACAAACACTAGATTAGAGTAGCCTAGCATATTAACAGAATATTTCAGAACGCTTCTATGCTCATATTTTTTACGTATGGTAACCCTAACATAAAAAATACCCAACTAATTTCCCCGATAATACTCAATATTTAAAAAAATACCACGAAATAATTACCGGAATGCAATTACTGGCACCACATTTCAGCATAAAGCGAACGTGGTAACAGTGGATGCAGCCAATGCAGCTTTCGATGAATGAATTCAAAACACGCACGCATAACTAGACATTTACGAATGCATACAAACGATCAAATTCCATAACTCCAGCCAACGCAAATACTCAAATATAAACCAAGTACACAATGCGACAATATAACAATATGTTGGCGTTGTGTATGGTGCGTTTTGCAAGAGAAAACGCACCGAACGTCACTGTGCGTACTGCGAGTGAGGTGAAATAGCAGTAGTCAGAGGATTTGAAACGTCAATTGTTTCAAAGTAGGCCGAGAAAAACGACGCCAAGGGAAGTTAGGAAGGAGTGAGGAAATGAATCGACGTAGTTACCAGTTTTGCGAATTGACGTAGACGTACGGCTTGCAGGAATTATAAATAGGTTTGCGGTTTTTCTAGAACTGATTGCAGTGAGGGGTTGGCTTGTTTTTGGTTTTCAAAGACGAAGTTTTCGTGGATTTTAAAAGTTACTTTGTCAAAGAAAACATGCACTTGGATAGTTAAGAGAAATTAATTTTGATCATGATTTGACAAGTAACAGAATCTTATAAATATAAATTTCAAATTTGGAAATTTCTGGAGTTCTGAAGATGTCATATAGTAATATACTTAATGTCCAGATTACGAGAGGAACTTATAAAATCTCATACCGGACCGCGCGGCGACAATAAATTAACTTTTCGCTTCTTTGTAATGTATAAAGAAGCGGTTATTTTAAAAACACAAAACGTTATCCGTCTTTAGATTTATTCATAAAAATATTAATACAAGCTATTCACGATTAATAAAAAAAAAACTGAATTCTTTATTTTCTAACCAAACCTGTCAATAGTAATGATTTTATATATTTGATGGACGAACAAGTTTGGAAACCCTCAATTTTGAATTATTGAAAGATTACTACAACCTTTATTGTTAAAATTTAGT
The DNA here is from genome assembly GCA_027575185.1 of Mimaenictus wilsoni. Lineage (NCBI taxonomy): Eukaryota > Metazoa > Arthropoda > Insecta > Coleoptera > Staphylinidae > Mimaenictus > Mimaenictus wilsoni. The sequence goes on along the minus strand of JAODAC010016403.1, from coordinate 113,518 downwards.
CACCAATCAACCATTTTGTGACACTAAAAATGTACAAATTAACAATCATCAATTAAGATAATTACATATTATTGAAAGACGATGAGATGAATTCTTCTACTTTCAGATAGGAAGTTGGGATTGGTTAGGATTTTTTTCTTTCACTATTTTATTGTCTCTCTTCTTTGGTAACCCTAGTTTTACAGCTCAACATTTAATAGCAAAACTTGACATCAACATTTACTCCCACATTATAAACATCATACCGTTCGATACCAAATATAAATGTAGTAGTTATCAATTAAATATAAAAATGAATCGATTAAATTCTTTTGCCATTAGAAAAATATATTCTGATTGATCACGTCGTCGAGTTTTCGTTCATTCGCAAAACAAAAAAATGAAAATGGAGAATAGGGACTTGACCTCACTGATTTGAACATAGTATAAAATAAGTAACTCTTTTGTTGCTGGCCACTTGTAACAATTTCAAAGCTAGAAATTAAGTGAACTCATCTCAAACAAGCTGCTAGGAGCTTTACAATGGCGTCATACATAAATTTCTGAAAGATGGCTGAAATTTGAAGATTCTTCTTTTTTTTTTCATTTCGCGACACTAAAACGTGTCGAGGCAGAGTGGTTGAGAATCATTGGCATAACAAGTAAATATATTAGAACAAGACAATACAACTCTCAAGCATCATCTTTAAGAAGGGTTTAGAAAAGTACAATCACACTAAATAATGTTCAAATCACCATTATTATCATGAAATCTATTAATAAGAATTAGAAAATGATCAATACTTTTCGAACTGCCTTTTCATTCAAATATTCATAAAAAACGATGAGAGGACCCGGACTGTAAAAATTAACAACATTAGAACTTATTGTTGTATCTGAACTAATGGATGTAATGGTCCTAAATACCTTTGTCATTGAGACTTCTAAGAAAAACTAAACAGATTTCTGACTTATTGATTTTATTAAAATAATGCAATCAGTACGATCAGTCATCATATATCCCCGGAAATAGAAAAAACAATCAGTTCAACTCTTTTATAGTTTGGAGACGAAATTTTGCATAATTGCGATGTCGTCCAGCCAAATGGCGCAGTGGTATGGTCGATGACCATTGCCCATGAGGTCCCGGGTTCGATTCTCGGTGGGAATGCATATTAAAATGAATTCTTCTCCTTATCAATAGTATTAGCCTCTAATATGATTAATTACATTAAAAAAGAATTGAATAGAGCTAATGACCATAGCAGTCGAAGCTCGGTAATGTCAAAAAAAAATTGCGATGTTTTTTCACACACTAATTATTAAAATATTTAAACTATATTGACTTATACGTTTATAACCCCATTTTAATATACTTAAATTTATTATAAAAACAAAGCTTTAAACTTTCCTTGAACACACACGTTCGAAACACCAATATTTGTGTATTTAACTTATTTTCACTAGAATCACTCATCACATTAACAATTAAATAGAAAAGCAAGCCGGCGAAACTCCTCTGCTCTTGGAAATAATAATGTTGAAGGACCAGCATCCTTTTTCATTCACACTTCCTTCTAATAGTAACAAAACCGAAGGATACTCCGACTGTTTGCTTTCATACAAATTTTAGACTTCAATAACACTTCAACATTTGCGACTGCGACTAAATAAATGAGCAAAGTAATCAGCATGTGCGCGCGCACTCGCAGCGTACACACCGGCAGGCAGGCGAACAGGCGCTGCGATACGCCTGCAATGCGCTTGCAGTATATCTATAATAAAATGCAAAACACTTACGCAATAGTTTGTCCTTGTGAAATTCATAAGTTTCCTGTATTCGCGCTGCTCGCCTCGCCGGCGGCGCACATTTATTATTAAACCACACACACTGCGCGGCGATTCGCTGCGGAGATTCGCGATTCACGATCCGCAGGCACACCGCAGCAGTCAGTACGCGCCCGATTTTCGCCAGTCGACAGCGAAATTTATAAAATTCGCTATGCAAAATGTCAACTTGTTAGTTGCTAATATCCACTTGACATTTTCGCACTGTTCATCGACGCACCAAATATTAAAAAAACACAAAGAAATAGAAACACACGTGTTCGTAAGTTAAGCAAATGATTGTTTAAGTCAACTTTTTTTTAAATTTAATTAAATTCAATTTCACTTGTTTATTCGAGTTGTTAATAATCGTCTTTTTAAAATTTGTATTTCTAATGTTCGTATGAGGGTGGTAGAGAGTTAAATGCGACGAGTTAAGTCAAAACTTGGTTGAGGGTGATATGCGCGACGCACTTTGCTCGACACACGGCGTTAGCAGGATGTTGTCAGGAGTGGCGGCGATGTCGACTTTAGTGGCGCACACCCTTCGAGTAACTAAATTCGACTCGACCCCAGTCGCGCCTCTGCGCGAGCAGCGCGCACGACCCCGGCGCAGCTATCGCTCAGCGGCCGCTGCGCGCTGGTTTGCGACCCCACCACTCCGGCTCCTCCGAACGCTGCTGAGCCATCGATGCGCGAGCGCTCAACACACATGCTCTATGTGTGTGTGTGTGTGTGTCTGTATCTGTGTATATGCATGTATGCAGTGTATATGTGTTGGTACGTCTCAACCCGTTCGCGCGCGCGGGCGCGGATGCCTTATCTGTGTGTGTGGTAGTGTGTGCGAGCGCGCCCGCATCGCGAAGAGACCTTGAGCATTTTGTGGATGTAGCGCACAGGCGCGCGTCCATCGCGTCGGCCTGCTGCCGCCTATCGCGGCGCGCAGTCATCCTGCTGGCCGACTGTGTTTCGCGCGCAACGAGGGCGCGTGCAGTCGGCCAGCGCACCTTTCGGTGGGTGTGGGCGCGTTGGTGGATGTCGAGGCACGCACAGTGTTCATACTGGCTGAATGTACGCGCTCAGCGCGCTGCGCCGCCGCTTTAAAAAAGCCCCTGCTATATAGTCATACCGATCGGTATACACCCATCGATGCTTATTATTGCAAATTATTAGCCTTCTACTATATATATGAGGTAGGGAAATGATGTCAGCTAGGATTTTTGCGAAAAAACCCTTTGGGGGATTTCTATATAGGAAATTTCGGAGGGAAGTCATCAAAAACTAAGATTTTACAAATAGGCAAGTAATGTTTGAATTGAATTACTTGGGATTATTTGCGTATCGATCTGATTTGAAAATGTTAACTAATCTACAATACCATTGGGAAATGTCAATTCAATGTGGATTTTACTACAAAATTTTCAACTGTAGTGATGAGATTGAAAGTTGAAAGGTTTCCACTATCCTAGAAAATGTCTCTTTGGATTTTAGCAAATCTCTTGACGAAAGGGCATATCAAAATATAATGTAATTATAATCAATTGTGTAAGGATAAACATAATTTTTCATATTTATCTGCATAAGCTTTCTACAAATACAGTGAAACCTGTTGTATATGGAAAGTCATGGCACCAATATTTTGGCCGTTGTTGACAGGTTTCCACATATGGCAGGTAATTAATTATAAGTGAATATAGCAAGTGAATATAGTGCAAACAGCAGGGGGGGGGGGCAAAAAATAGGCTTCAATTGTCAATACGCGTTGCGATAAAAGTGTCAGAAACAATTTTTCAACTGTCTGAATATCGTTATCAGAAATGATATCAAAAAATATTTTATGGAAACTTCATGATAAAAGAAAAAATGCCACTTATTAGCTCTTATTAGCTATTGCGTCCAACATTCTCACACATACTCCAACGATTTTATGTATTTATGTATTTATTTTTGTATCAGTAAAATTTGCATAAGTTGCAGGAATTGATGGTATTAGAAAAATCTTTAAAAATCAGAATACTTCGAGTATTGTTTTAATACATTGGGGTAATACATGGAAATGTAAAGACGATTACTCAACAAGGATCATACAGATTTCCATACTGTGCCCAGTCAGGCGACCCAGTGGTAGGATCAATGACTATTGTCCACAAGGTCTCAGGATCAAATCCCAAATTCTTTTTCTATAATTAATCATCGTGAAGTTTCGAATCTGAATCATTGAAAAAGGAATTGAATATATTCTCTTGAGCTTAGAACGCTTCGCGGGTAGCATAAATATGTTCACCGGACCATAAACTATTATGCCCTATATATAACGCTGGAAAATGGCGTTAGTCGTGGTTACTAAATCCTTTAAAAACAAACAAATCCGGAACTTTTTGTGATCTTTCGACTCATTTGTGTATAGCAGAGGTTTCCAAACAGGGAGGCATGGACTCGTCTCAGGGGAGGCGCGAAAATTTGCGGGAGGTCTCCCTTGGAACATTATCGAACACGAGTATTGTAGTAATATAGCATTCCTAAGCAAACTACATTTAAACATGGGACCGGCAAAACATGTATTAGTCCTAATCTAATATAACGTCAGGTGAGTTAACCTGATGTTGCAAATTTTAGAACAAATTTAATCGACTTCTGGGATGGACATGAGGGACATGTAGGCCTTCCCGTCACGATGGAACATTACTATAGCTTCTTGTAGTATTACGATCGAATGTAATAAATTATAAGTATCTGTGGTAAAGTCTGTGATAATTTAAATTAGATAAGGGCAGCCTTACCTAATTAACACTGCTTTTTTTGCATTCGAATTCATCCTAAATCATTTTCCTGCATTTTCCATATTTGAAATAGTCATCTTTGAAACGATTTGATGGATGGATATAGCATTCCTAAGCAAACTAAATTTAAACATGGGTCCGACAAAACATGTTTTAGTCCTAATCTAATATAACGTCAGGTGAATTAACCTCATGTTGCAAATTTTAGCGCAAATTTGACCGACTTCTGGAATGGACACGGGGGACATGTAGGCCTTTCCATCACGTTGGAACATTACTATAGCTTCTTGTAGTATTACGATCGAATGTAATAAATTATAAGTATCTGTGGTAAAGTTTGTGATAATTTAAATTAGATAAGGACAGCCTTACCTAATTTACATTGCTTTTTTTGCATTCGAATTCATTCTAAATCATTTTCCTGCATTTTCCATATTTGAAATAGTCATCTTTGAAACGATTTGATGGATGGATATAGCATTCCTAAGCAAACTAAATTTAAACATGGGACCGGCAAAACATGTATGAGTCCTAATCTAATATAACGTCAGGTGAATTAACCTGATGTTGCAAATTTTAGAACAAATTTGACCGACTTCTGGGATGGACATGGGGGACATGTAGGCCTTCCCGTAACGATGGAACATTACTATAGCTTCTTGTAGTATTACGATCGAATGTAATAAATTATAAGTATTTGTGGTAAAGTTTGTGATAATTTAAATTAGATAAGGACAGCCTTACCTAATTAACACTGCTTTTTTTGCATTCGAATTCATCCTAAATCATTTTCCTGCATTTTCCATATTTGAAATAGTCATCTTTGAAACGATTTGATGGATGGATATAGCATTTCTAAGCAAACTAAATTTAAACATGGGACCGGCAAAACATGTATTAGTCCTAATCTAATATAACGTCAGGTGAATTAACCTGATGTTGCAAATTTTAGAACAAATTTGACTTCTGGGATGGACACGGGGGACATGTAGTCCTTTCCGTCACGATGGAACATTACTATAGCTTCTTGTAGTATTACGATCGAATGTAATAAATTATAAGTATCTGTGGTAAAGTTTGTGATAATTTAAATTAGATAAGGACAGCCTTACCTAATTTACATTGCTTTTTTTGCATTCGAATTCATTCTAAATCATTTTCCTGCATTTTCCATATTTGAAATAGTCATCTTTGAAACGATTTGATGGATGGATCTGAGCTTTAGAAGAAACAATGAAATAACTTTGAATACCAGACTAACTTTGTTTAGACTGATTTTGTTCAGAAATTTTGATCTTCTCCCTTTCAACCTTCTTTAACATTACTTAAAAAATATGTTGCTATTTCTGTTTATCTTATTTTTTAATATTTCTGAATTGTTTTTGATGTGGATTGTGATTAAATCGGTATAGCGTTGTTGATTGTAAGTCATGCGCGACTCATAAGTAAGATTTCACACATGCATGTATTTGTGATTGTATGCTAGGATGCCTATCAGTGTGTGGGCTGATGTGTGCGCGCGCGCACACTCTGTTGAGCGCGTTTTCGGCGGGGATACACGTGTGCGCTCCGTCCGTGGGGTGGTTGACCCCCCTTTGGAAAAGAGGACGACTTTTTGATTTCTCTCCACGCGTGTGCATTGCGTACGCTACTTGCGAGCATCGCACGCACTCGCGTCGCATGAGTATACGTTGCGCGCTCTCGCCGCCCGGCAAAAGAAAGCGGCTAAAAAAGCGGCGCATATCGCGCGGCGGTGACGCGCTGTGACTCGCTGCCGTCACCCGAGAGGACGAATTAAAAACGCCCGCCCGCACACATGCCTCCCTGCCAGCATGTTAATAACGTACCCTTATAAATAAATCGTCGGCGGCGATTTCGTGCGTGAGGCCTTTACAGTGACGAAGTCAAACTGCATTGCCTATAAGGGTAGTCATTATGGGGACAATAGGGTAATTTAAGTCAGTTTACGTCGTTATCGACGACGACTTTCCATTCGCCTTTGAAATAAACTGCACTTTATGCTTTAGTTTCCCCCTTGTGAGTGTACAAACGTATTCATAGATAGTCGCTGAAGGAAGGAAGGGTGGTTTTGAGCTATAAATACGCATTTAAAATCAATAATTAGAAAAAACCCTAGTCGCCCGTCACGGAATGAGCAATGAAAATGTTTAGCCTCATTGTCAAAACCAACGACTAGAAAATCGCTCAAGCATTGGATAAGTGGTTACTTTGTCCTTATTGTGTAGTGAAGCAACACCTATTCTAACCTAACCTTATTATCTTATTTAGCATGATCTCCATTATGAATAGTTATTAAATATGTCGTTAAATATTATCTAACTCACGATTAAAAAAAAAAAATTGGAAGCCTCCATGTTTAATTTTTTTTTGTTTTCTGTTTTCTTAATAATGCAATGTAATAATATAATAACGTGTTCAGTAATGTTTCAAGGGGCACCCCCTCCCCACCCCCCAGGAAATTCGTAAACTCTCACGCCAGCCAACTCAACCTATTTCATTTTGACATTTACGAGCAGAAGATGTCCAAACACCCATAATCGTTACTAGGTATTCTTCCTTATCTAACCTCACCTAATCTAAACTAATTTAATCAGAAATGGTCTAACAATAAGAGGAATCCCCGTCAATTTTTGCGCTTCTCCTGAGATGAGTACATGCCTATCTAACACAATCTATACTTTCTAATATAATCTAACCTAACCCGTATGTTTCTCTTGAACATATTTTTTTCACAAAAATTTCACATTTATGGATAAATGTATATGAGATAGGATATTTTAATATGACTAAATACTATTTATGTTCGACAAAGCTAACTCAGTCCTTTTACAGATTTAAATTGAGAATATACTCGTGTTATTACCCCTGCATTCTCAATCTAAGTCAGACCAAATCTATCTTTATTTAAAAGAGCATCTTAATAATGTCTGAAATAAGAGATTTTAGTAATTAATTTAAATATCACATGTTAAGATTTTATTTTAATAGTGTAAATTTATGAAATCTTCCCCAAGGACTAAATATATTCCTAGAAGCAAGTGTGTAATGTTTGTCCTAATTGGATTCTAAAAAATTTAAATTGAAGACGTATCAAATGTCTAAGTAAAGAAGAAAAAAAGAATCAAGTAGACTTTAGTATCACGACGTGGTAGCATAAAGGCACAAAGGGAAATTCTCCAGCGTCAAGGTCCAAGCAATTTAAAGCGCATCGTCACACGCTGCACCAGCGGACGCCGAGACCATCCTCCTGCTGGCTGCATGGAAGAGAAACGAACCCTTGTAGCTGTGGCATACTCTTCATCGCCGGTGCGCTCGGCGGCGCTCAGCAACAGTGGATTCACCTGTTGCCCAGACCTGCTTTCGAAAGTACCCTTTTGCGGGGCGCACCTTGACTTTCCGACGTGCTCGCGTGTGCCGCTCTCCTGCAGACCAAGGCACCACCACCACCAATAATACATCGCGCCTGCCTGCCTGCCTGCTTGCCTGCCACAGGTTGTACACTTGTACCTTCCCTTTTCCGATGACGGGCTCCCCCCTCAGCCCGCACGACGCTCGTTGCACGAGAGTGTCGGTGGCTCGAAGGAACCTGTTGCCCTCGTCGTCGGCGGGCACACAGAAAAACGCTCACGGCTTCAAGGCTCTCTGTGTTTCCCTGCTCGCGTCGACTTTAGGGTCGCTGTTCCTCTTGTTCGTCTCTTTTTTACGACGACGCCAACGATACCACGAACGCAACTGTATGCGTGCATACATGTATGCCTGTGGGTCTATGTTTGTGTGGTTATGTGTGTCGCTTCAACCCAGCAAACACGGAATAAAAATAAACGTAAAAATGAAAGAAACAAAAGACAGCACTCCACCGTCAAAGAAGGCATTCATGGCCGTCACTCACGCAGGAGTCAAGCTAACCCCTTTTGTTTGCGTCAAACAATTACAGCGTCGAGCGTTTGGAAAACATTGGCAAAGGGAACGTGTTTTCGGGTGGAAATTACTCGTTTCTGTTCTGTCCATTTTGTCATGGTTTTACGTGCGTAAATGTTGTGGGATTAGCTGAGACAGATTAGATCCTACCCTGCGTTTGTAAGGCTTACGACATTTGGACAATAAAGGACTTGTTTTGTCGTTGCCCATTTACTGCCTACCGACCGATATGCATGCGTGACTCCCAAGATGCGACATACAAACACATACACCCAGCGGGTGTATCCCTATATGCATTCATTTGGCTTTTGTTTTTATTTTATGACGATGTTCAGTTGTGAGTGACTTAAAACCGGGTTTTGTTACCATGGATACGAAAGCACCCTTTTGAAATGTGTTTACATCGTTTAGAAATGATGTCATTTTTGAGCCATATAAATGAACTTACTTGACATGACTTAATTTTACATAATTTGATTGACCGTAAGCATTAAACTAAATTAAACTTAACCTAAAATCTAATTTACATTTAGAAATAATGTTATAGCGGCGACTTGTCGCGTTGTGGAGATCACTGCAGTTAAGCAATGTCGGACGTAGCTAGGCGTTGGGTGGGTGACCACCTGGTCTCCCCACTCAACAACTGGCTGCGACGCCGCCCGCGAACTCCTGACTTCGCGGTAAAAATGCGAATGAAGGTTGGGCGATTCGCTTGCAACGGTCCCCGGAAAAACCCATATGCACAAAAAGTTCCGAGCAAGTACCATCAGTAGCGAGATTGGGCCGAGTGAAAGTTACTATTCCCTTACACCACTATGTGGTAGAAAAAGGTTGTTGAATAATAATAATAATGATATAATGTTCAAATACCTAAGAATAAGCATCGATGACATAGGCCTAGAATAAGGGTGAGCAACCTTTTTCATCCGCGGGCCAGTAAAAATTTAGAATTTGTTACCGGGCCGCACAGTTGGGGGTCCCTTTGGGCTTGGGTAAACATAAACCAATTTTGGAATGCCTCCCCGATCGCACAAATATGTTCAGCGGGCCGCAAGGGCAACCTAGACGGTCCCAGGTCTAGAAATCAACGCCAGCAATGGCCAATATAGTTTATTAGGGCATCAAGTAATTCAATAACGTACCCAGAGACACCAAAATCAAGGTGTACTAAACCATAATCTCACCCATACTGGCCTATGACCATGCGAAACGAGCAGAGGACAGAAAGATTTGAACGGAAGATTCTCAACAACGTTCTTGGCCCAATAGAGGAAAACGAAGAACACAGAAGACATAACAAGGAGATACATATACGACATCCTGTAAAGACAATGCTAGTAAATACAAAACTCAAACTGATACGATGGACAGGACACGTCAGAGGGTAGGAAGAAGGCCCATTAGCAGAGCAACGAAGGGATGGGAATGAATGTTATAATATTATAGCGAATGTTCGCCATAACATTCGCTATAACATGGTTTGAGGTTTGAGGGTCAATTACTGATCCACACAATGGTTTAACAGGCCAATTCGACCCACGTGCCCGGTCCTCAACACTAGTTTAGTGGCAACTAGACACTAAGGTTTTGAATGCTTCTTGGAACTGGTATTTGTTAAAACTTGTCAATACTATTTTTACTTTTCCCCTGAATAGGTCTCTGTGATTTTCCAGAACCTTCAATAGTGGCTAGTCTAGAATTTGCCAGGTATTTTTATTTGACTGTGGTACAAATTCTCGCCGGTTCACACTAACTAAATCCCTAATGAAATCATGGATTGGCGTTTTAGAAGTTTTCAAATTCTTACTATCAAAGCAAGGATTGGCACCCTTCCAAATTGAGTCCCAAACATGGAATGTTAAAAAATGGTATAATTGAAAATATAGTGTTCTTAATCATCTCCAAAATTACATAGTATTTCAATCGTATTTTCATCTTATTTATCTTCCTCAAATCTATACAAAAAATGAACATATCACATCAACATGGTGGTTCGAATATGAGAGGTTAGAATATTTGCGAAATTCTTACGATATAATTCTTACCAAATGCAAACAAGTATAAATCAACATGTATTCATGGGTCTCCTTTGATTTACGAAGTAGCTCAGCTGCTACACGCGGAGTGTGACTTAAAACCGGGTTCAGTTACCATAGCAACGAAAACACCCCTTCGATGTTCGTGTGGCAGCCAGAGAAGCAGTGCGCGACTCCTCACCACACAAAGGATCTTGAGACTGTTTTGAGACATAACGTGCGCGCCGCTGTACATACGCCCACGGGGAGTTGAGTTTCAGGGGTGTAATTGAATCGCGCAAACAAAGAACGGACCCGCCGAGGAGAAAAGGCAATACATGAAACAAAACAAAGACGTTCGGAAAATAATACCAGACGTGGCATAATACTCTTGGGAGGTGTTAGGCAAGAGTTAGTCAAAGCAAATGAATATGTGGGAATGTGGGTTGATTTCATTCCAAGGTGTTTAGGAAACTGATACGTTTGATAATCTCATGTTTTGTGTCTTTGGTCAACATAACCTTAGACCCTGTCAAGTCAAGTGTCGTAATTATTTGACTCAATGTTTCCCAACGGGGTCTCTCTGGCAGCACTTGAGACCCTGAGGGTAAATTTGCATAACATTTGAAACGAGAGAGGGAACCTTTGGCGTTACAAATAGAGCGTCCTCCTTAAAATAGACATTTATAACATTCGTCCCAAAACCGGGGCTCTCCTTGAGACCTTTTTCAAGTTTTGACAATTTTGAGATACAACTACAAATTTTGATACCCTCCGGTGTAGAAGGGGGCTTGCTTCCATACATACTTCCATATCTGGGGGCGCCACACGACCTTAATTCGTGACTGGTAATAACCTGCAATAAAATTAACTTGCTAATAATATTAAACTTCATAGTCATGCAATAGAAAACAAATCTTTAACTAAATCCTAATCATATAAGGTAATATAACGCAGCTGGCTTAAGTCATCTTCATTTCGACTTCCCCCATTTGCAGAAGATCAAACAGTCCGCGTTGTACAGTTACAAAAGGACTATTAAATGCATTAATTGCGCACTGCAGGCGCATGCCAACGCATTGCCAACGGCAATAATCGCCGCTAATGTTAGTTAATGATGGATAATGACAATAAGTCATTTGCATAATTTCCTAATCGCCAACACCCACTTACTCGATCGACTAGTTTCCCCAAATTGATGTCTCTGGCAGAACATTGAACTATTAGAGAGCCGGAGACATGAAACGAGACCATGTCTGATTCATTGTTGCTTAAGTATTCATTACGAGTCACCCCTTAAAGCTACTTAGCGTTGCGGATGAATGACCTCCGGTTGGCGTCACAAAGGGTGGTTTTCAAGGTTAACGAATGCGTGCATATCGTGCTTATGACTTGCGTCAATATTGAACTTTTACCGTTTAACATCCAATTAGTGTTGGAAATCGGCGACAAGCAACAGCGACGGTTGGAGAGAGTTGGTGAATCCAGGGTAAAGTCAATAAATTATGTGTACCCTCTTCTCGAGTTAATTATGTGAATTAACAGGTAATGACATCCGTTAATTTAGGTTAAGATAAAATATGGGGCAATTAGTTGTATTTATTGCAGGGTAATTATTTTGTAATGATTTTACTTATTTTTCCAATATGTTAAGGCTAGTTATATCTATATACATTTTGTGTTTATAGATTTTAGTCAGGGGTAATCAAGGTTTGGTAATATGGTAATTTTATGTTTTCATTCAGTTCAGCCCTGATAGGGATAAGCTCTCCATTTGGTCCGGTAACAATAAAATTTGTTCCCCTATGGGGCTTGGGTCCCACGTTGGGAAATATTGGTCTACAATGATCTGAGGGGTCGGTTCATTGGTTTCATCCTGAACAAGGTGTTACTACCTTGTAGAGGATCTGATTTCGCATGGATTTTATTAAAGTGACTTAAGTCGTAAGGCTGGCAAATAAATTTTACTCGATCAACGCCAACGTTGACGCTCTCTATGATGATGACCAATTCAACAGAAACACCATTATCATGACGATGCACCACAACCTTAGTCAGATAATACCGAAGACTAACTTGAAATATTTGGCACCTATTATTATCATCATTCTTTACTCTCATGGTCCGTAGGATTTAGTTGCCAAGGACCACTAAATATCAAAGAAATCTTAAAATATAGAGTAGGTGAAACCTACCCCAAGCTTTACGTACTTAAGTTATCTACTTCATTTAAGTTAGAATACATTTGTATACACTAAAACGTTGAAATCCCGCATTCAACCCACATAATTTATAAATGACTTCTCAGAGTAATCTAACCCTTCAGAACATCCTTGAAATTGTGTTTTAACAGGAACTCGTGGCAGAAAAAATAACAATATAGACACGAAGATCTGAAAAATGCAACTGGAATAGATGACATTGTCAAAGAGTATTGAAAACACCAACTGTGACCACTTATAAAGTTCGCCCGATCATGCACACAATTAAATTTAAACGCACTTTGTAATGGTCCCAAGTTCCAAGTGAAGATTCTGATTCTCATAGCATTCCTTCGATTTCAGACCAATCGATGTGAGGCCATGTGACACATCACTGCGTTTACACGTAAGTAGAAGCTTTAAATATTGAAGCAACAAGACGATTGCAAGATTGACCAACTGTCAATTTCGTCGGTGATCGGTTATGCCTCTTGAAGGCTCTTTAACTGTTCTCCTGTTTGAACAGAGTGAAGCTTGGAGATGAGTACACTCTCTGGAGGCGACGCCGTCTGTTCGGATTGTTGCAGTGCCGGCCTGCCAACCACCGTTGTTGTATATTTGTTGATCGATGCATGATGCTGTTCTGGTCTTTTCTAAGGGGATCTTCACAAAGCCAGCAGAAGAGAAATGATAGAGTCCTTCTTATTTATTGCCCGCAGAAAAACGTTAATTGACATGATCTTGGTTTTCGTCTATGCTGGTAGAATTTAGTTCGAGAAATGCTTGGGAGCGTTCAGGAGATCATTTCTTTCTAATTGTAAGAGACAGAAGGAAAACTACTGAAAAACATGAAAAAGGGACAAGAATCTTGTCTTCAAAGAAAATCCTTTGAATGTTGTACTATATTGTCCTGAATAACGGAAACCTGTCCAAAATGGAAAAAATCATTTAAATGATCATTGCTAAGTTATCATCTTTGCGCGCGTGTAATATAAAACACCCCATAGTGTCATCGAATGCGTTTATAATACTGCAATTTGCTGCGAGAGCACATTCCCTCCTCACCCGTCGCTCATTGTGGTAGATTCTCGTCGTGTTCAGATGAGTTTAGGTCTCTCTTTCGTCTCCAGTGAGACGGAAAACATACGCATTGCATATCGCCGAGAAATATGTAAGCGACGTATGCGTGCAAGTTCGGGGCCATTCCTAGACTGTGAACAGCTCAAGCTGGGAGTATTCACGGCTAGAGCACAGTGAAGAAGAAAGAGCACTCGCGGAATGCGTGTGCGCACAAAAACTAATTAGACATTTGCGCGCATGTCAGGTGGTTGAAATTGCTATGGCTGCGGCAGCGCCATGGAGCATAACCAAACAACACGTCTTTGGAGGACGAGGAATTGTGAAGTGAACAACTTCACTGAATGTATCTTTCAATATTCTATTTGTTTCAAGAGTTCATTGCATAACTTCGCTTTTTTCTTTACATTAGCTCGTCATATCGTTTAGAAATATATGTACAATTAAATTTGATTTGAATGTCTCTAAGATCATACCTGTCTAATTAGATAGGGACGATTCGATATTACAGTTTGATAAGGTTACTTCTAGTGAATTGAAATTTGGGGGATTTTCTAGTTTTCTTGTCGATAAGATGTCCGAAGACGTTTACAGTAGATCAAGTATATATTCGAGTAGATCAAGTATATATTGGAGAAAAGTATGGATGGGAGAGCAGTATGTCAGGTGCATACTTTATGGAATGGGCCAGGATACATGGGAGCATATGGCGAATGAATGTATAGGGCTGGAAGGGGAATGGGCGAATGAGGTTAGAAGAGCAGGGAAGAGTGTACAAGCTTGGCTGAAAGAGAGTGGTAAGGAGGTGGCAACGTTAAAGTTCCTGACGAAGAGGAGACAACTGCTTAGGAAAGCGATAGAGTGGGAAGAAGAAGGTCGTAACCGTATAGCCTGATGTCGGGTAGAAGTGTATTTAAGTATACATAATTTGTTTTTTTGTCAAAGTTGATATTGTTATTGTTATCATTTAAGTTAATAATTAGGTTTAATGATTAATATGTTATGTTATTTTGATATTTTGAAGTGTAATATTTAGTTGTACAAGGAAGTATCAGATATGAGCCAATAAAGGTTTCCTTACTATATTCGACTAAATCAACTTTTATTTATGAAGAACCTCGACTACTTCATGTGTTTTTGATACACTGATAATTAAAATATCAAATTTAATTTAAGTCAACAATAATAATGTAATAAATGAAGATAATTGGCGTACCAAAACTTTTATTAGTCTTTTTCGGTTCTATTTTTTCTCGTATAATTTGTTTCACAATCGTTACGCCTTCTCTACACCTCCCACATTCATTCGAAACTATCATCCCTACCTAGACATATCACATGTTCCTAGGTATACACCTCACTCCGTCAGTATTATATTAACATCATGGTAGGGCTCTGGGCACTTTATGTTTGTGGTCCCTGCATTTTTATTATAATATTGAAAGTATCGAAGTAACGAAACTTGATAAAGGTACTGATAGGGCTCGATTTAGATGGCAGTCAAATGGGTCCCAAAAAGGGGAGTGCCTCCTGGGCACGGAGCAACTCAAGGTACCTAGGATAGCGAACTTTATTAGAATTCGGAAAGCTGACAAACTGGCAACAGAGGAACGAGGACTACATAATATCGATTTAATCAGAGCTATCTGTTTACGTAGATATCCTTGTCAAACAAGATGAGTGAAAGTTATAAAGTTACGTTGAGTTATTAAGGTTGCATTAATAATAATAAAACCACAACATAATGCGAAATAATTTTCCTTTCGTATCAGGATGTGCTATGACATTTCATAAATCTCGAGGTGAAATATTCAATAAAATTGTTATATCGAATGACTCGTTCTTTTCCATTTCTTTGAAGAATTGTTCATAGTATCAGAAGAATGCACTGCGAAATTTAAACTAAAAAAAAATTCGATCTCCTAATGTCCATCCCAAAACACATATCACGTATTTCTTAATTGTTTTTCTTACTTACTTAACTCGGGGGTGTACGAACTCGAGTGCAACGATTGTAACGCTACGTATATCGCGGTCAAACAGGGCGCAATATCCTAGCCCCTCCAAGCCCCTGGGGAGCATATTAAAGACATAGAAGCGGGTTCCCCCAAGCAGGCGGCTATGGCCAAACATGTGGTCAGCAGCGGTCACCATCTCCAATCTAACACTTTTGCGCCTGGGTGCAAAAGTAAATAAAAGTAAAAGGCTATAAACTGAATATGTTAGAAAATATATACATTAAGCGTGCCTTACACAAAAATGTCCACCTCATAAACGACCATCTTGATATATTAACGCCAACACCATTCACGAAAATTTGTATAAATAGTCTGTAAGTTTAAGTTTTTACTTTAGTACCTGACGATGCTGCAAAGCGAAACGTACATTGTACAACTCTTGTAATAAACCTGTAAAACATACATTTGCCATAATTCATTCACCAACATTTAATAAACTAATTGCCTCTGTCTTAAAATCAATCTTCGAAATTACTGATGCATCTAAATGTGAAAATAATGTTTAAACAATAAGAATATATTTACCATTTTTCAATGCTTTCATCTCTTAGACTATTTCTAAGAATATGAGGACAGATTCGGCTATACTTGGGTACATCCTAACGTAACGATTCTGAATACCTGTAAGTTAGTTAGCTAACAATAACATACATACATCAAGAACGTTGCCATGCAAATGTCTATTAAAGAACTAAATTCAATTGACTAAACTTTAAATTAGTTTATTGTTAGAGTGAAACATGTGTTTGATAAGTGTTTGAGCTTTTTTTCATTATACTAAATTCTCGCCGGTTATAAATCCATGCGTTATACCCTATAAGGTTTAAAAAGAATGAGAGAGAATGAAGGGCAATGCTCTAATGACAAGACTTTAAGATCGCGGCGCAAATGAAACTCTCTGCGATAAAAGCGAGAAAAATAATTAAGCCTCAAGTGCACTTCACATTTCACAGCATCACATAGGACCGGACCGTCATTTCAAACACATAACTCACAGTTCACATTATAGCAGCCATATAATACACAAAGGATTCCTAGATTTTTCACCTCCCCATGTTCATAGCATTAAAAATGATAAAGTTAAAATGGTAAAAGTTGGGTAGTACTTGAGCAGTAGATTGTTAATCAAATTTGATTTCCCAGTGATTTTTGAGAGATGGAATGAAAAAAACAACGGATTATACTAATTCCCAAACATTGTTAACAAATAAGAAGCTTTGATCTTTACATAAACATTTACTATTGCCCATATGTTTAGCAGTCTATCAACAAAGAAAAAGAGGAACGGAAGGAGTTTCTGCTCCCACGCTCCTCTTTCGACGTTCGAACCTAGTCATCGCACCTACGTCCATACAGCCACGCTGATGATGACAACCACGGCACAATGAAAAAAAGAAAAAGTTTACATGTTGTGTACAGCACTTATACACTCTCTGCACATAGGCACATTCGTTCGCGCCGCCATTAAAATTCAGCAGTAAAAAGAGATACACCGTACTATTGTTGGGCTTTGCTTGACACTTACAGTGGCCAACTAGACGTTGCGTTGGTGTTCATGGTGGAGATTTGCTGATGTGCTAGATCAGTGGTTCTCAACAACAATTCCAAAGATTTTTTATAATTGTTAGGAATTTGTTCCCTAGTTTCAAAGGCAAGGATAAGATTAGAGTGCTTTGTGAAAAAACGTAAACGCGCTTCACTTGAGCAGCAAACTGAAGAATGAGAGACAAATTTAAAAGGTGTATTTGACTTTTTTTAATGTTTTTATTACTTTATTTTAATTACTATATACTCTCCTATCCCAATTTACCAGCATTGACGGACTAATCATAGAGGCAGAAGGCAATGATAAAAAATATTCCAAATTTTGATTTATTTTTGCGAAATTTAAGAGTAACTCTATTTGATTTTAACTTAACAGAAATCAAATGATGTCCCAAATATTGTAATTTCTAAGCTTCACTCTAAAATATATGTATCGTTTTTCTCAAACCTTAAGCCTATTATCTCACTGACAGTTCTAATCAATCAGACTAATTACTGATGTATCTGATTATGAAAATAATGATTAAACAATAGGAATATATTTTGCTTTACTTCAGTTGCGTGGTCAAAAGTAAACTCAAGTGCACTACAATGCTTCAAAGAGAACCTCCTCACATCTTGCAGGATTCCAATCTCGAGAGAAGGAATCCCCCAAATCTGGTATTATCCTTAAAAGACCCAAAAGGGACCTCCACAGTCTGGTCAGTTAGTGCTCCAAAAGGAACCTCCTTGTCCTGAACTTGACTTTTAAGGAATAGAATTCATGAAAAGAAGTACAAAATCCTTTAAATGAATACAGATGGCCACCTTGGTAAGACTTACCACATTTTGAGGAGCTCTATGTCGGTTATTTTTATTCTAATTGTCAGAATCTGACATCCCACGAAAAAAAAATCCTAAAAAATTACATATTTTAGGGGTGTAAAGGAAAATATCACCCCTTCAAGGAGAAGCAGACTAATTGAAACTCAAAGGCTCAACCAATTTCCTCTAATTTTCCTTTTCGGTGTTTTAGGGTGACGTAAAAAAGTTAAGTAACAGTGGGTTAGATAGAAGGCAATCCGCTCTCGCGGTGCTGTATGCATGCGATGTGCATTACGTAAGAGGCGCGTGTAATAACCCCCCTGGATGTCGTAATGATGCCGCTGCCGCATGGCATGGGTCAACGGCCCACATCGACGATGCTGCGCGAGTGCACGTTTGCGCCGAACGCACTCAGCGCACCAACGCTCAGTGCCTCTTTCCACACGCACGCGCCTTGCTTAATCGCAGCGTTCCTTCGTCTCTTTCTCGCCCTCGATACGTACGTACATGTTGTGCGTGGATGAGATGAGTCGTTTCCATATCTTCCGTCCATCCACTACCCACTTTCCTAGGCCATAAAGTCATCCGTATGATCCGCACATCCTTGCTCGCGTGGATGCATTATCTTTATGGCAACCATTCTCGATTCTAACGAAATCAACGAGATACACTCGGACGATAGGAAATTTGATTTTTGTTCTTTTCTTGGCAGTTAGATGAGGCAAGAGCTTCCCTTGTTTTTTGATATTTTCTTGGTTTGCTTAATTTGCGGATGGGAATGCTAATTAGATATGTGGAACGTCAAGATGATCAAGCTTTTTAATTAGCAGTTAGAATTAGAATAAGATTACTTAAGGTTAAATAAAATAAGAAATTGATTAAGGAAGCGGTTGTTTATACATTTATTGCTGCACGCTTCTTCTTGATTCCCATTTTTTGCTCCACCCTTTCATGTCCAGTACTGTCCTATTGGGGGACTAGACTCCTATGTCTAGTAACGTATGTCTCAAAAGGTGCCCCCAAATTCAATAATGTTCTAGCATAAGCCCCGTGCGGTGCTAGCGCTGTACGAGCTCGCCAATGAGCATGCTTTTACACATTTTCGGCATTGTGTCCTCCTAGGAGCCCACTTGGAACATTGTCGATCGTGGGGCAATTTTAATATTTGGTCTAGCTGGGGGTCCCATCTTGGGGTATTACCGTAAAAATATACTCTTCAACTACATTAATAGTAACACACTATGTAAAAGGTTTGTTTTGGTCTTGTTTTTTGGTCTTATTTTTTTGGCCGTGCTCAATGTTTCCGCCGCCCGGTGCCGAATCCGGACCCACACTTTGGGAAACACTGGGTTAGCTCAAGAGAAAGAAACTGGATGCATTAAATTAATTTGAACTAATTTACCTGATCAAATCGATTGAAAAACTAGATTAGTATCTCACTACCTTTGGCCTTTTTGGTGTTTTTACGGCCTCTTGAAACTTCGCCACTTTTTGTGTTAATAAATATCCCTGGAATAATGTCAGACGTTCCATAATTATTTCCTGTCGCTGTTGTCCGGTCACTGCTTATTCACAAAAAGGACACGCCACTTCTTCATGCTTGATTCATACTTGGAATATTACCGGTTGCAGAACTGCATCCGATATCGCCAGCTTTCTTACTGCCCTTATTCGTCAAAATAAATTAAAATCTCTTGGTCGTTTCCTTTCCTTTCAGTGATGTACAGTGTTTCCAACGTTTTATTATGTAAGATTCTATTTTGGGACAAACCACTGATGAGGAATAATAGTTCGAAAACAAATACTAAATTGGTCTTCAAATTATTATTACTAACATATTACAAATCGTAGCAGGATACACACTAGGCGGTATAGCCGAGAAGTTGCCTGGCGTCCTATTTTATAGCGTCTTTTCATTTTTTTCGTGAGCTTCTCATCGGGAGTCTCTCGTTATCTTACTTTCCACGGCACTCCTAAGCACTCTTCATCCATTTTACCTACATGTCTTGCCCTATGTAATCCTTGTATTTTTACATATTCTGAAGCTAGATTGTCCGCTAAATTATCCTCTTAGTTATCGCTTGTTTTAGGTGTTCTTGTTTTTCTCCTTTTTTGTGTTGAGACTTTTTTGTTACAACCCGTAGTCGAAGGGAAATCAGATGCTCAAAGCACCACGAAAGGTTCTGGAAGAAACACAAACTAGTGACCAAACTCCGTTCAACGATTACGAGAGTAAAATTGAAGAGAGTATCCAGAAAATATCTGGAAGAGATAACTTTACCAACCAGGCAGATAAAGGAAGAAGAAAGATACGCAATATTAAATATATGCAATTTCAGATTAGGTTAGATTTGCTTAATCTAATGAAACAGGTTACGAAAAATGTAAACTCACTATAGAAGAAACGGATTTCCCCTACTCATATCCTTAGAAGTAAGCTGCCATCTGTTTGATGGTATGAAAGACACAATTAAGTAATTTAGTCACAGTTCCCCGAAAATATTCTAGCTTTGTATGCATGCAATCGTTCCATGTGAAAGCATTGAGTTTGACTGTGATATGTCAGGAAGCATCTGAATATGGTGTGCTCGGCTGGTGTTTATTGTGGTCGACGCAACAAGCAATAAGCAGAGGCGGCGAAGTGAGGATTTCGAATGTGCTGCACGTGCTGGCGTGAAGGTAAGGTGAAGTGTCTTCTCGCGGCGTTTGCGTGGCTGGATTACGAAATACCCTTTGCCGGGCCTAGGCAGGCGCGCGAACGGTCGGTGTGAAGGCGCGTCCGCCTCAAACTTTTCGAAGGAACTCACTGCATGCGAGCGCGCTCCTTTCCGCTCCTTGCTTGCGCCACCATTCCTTCGCGTCCCGTCCACGCTCCGCGACCGTAAACGTCGTCGATGCGGACGCCAGATAGACGACGGCGGAGTCATAAACCTAGGCGATTCTCATTATTTCGGCCTTCCCCATGCACTCCTCGGACGACTGCCACCAACAACTATGCACTGTGGGCTTGCGACGCTTCACGTCGCTTGTGGTGCGAGGAAACTCAAAGGAAGTCGTCATGCGACTTAAGTCTCGATACGCGTGCATCGGCACCAACTGGTCAACGTCTTCTTCACTATGATCATTACCCTTATTGATCATCCTTACAATGTTTTATTATTATTTTTAGGAGCTTTTAAAAACTGCCAAGTAAGAAAAAAATACGATATTCTTCAAACCATTGTCTACGCCTTAAGATAATTATTTTAAATCTTCAAAAACTCCAATTAAACTAATTTATTTATATATTGCTTTTTTATTATTTAATTTGACACCTAGGAACGTATCCCCTACAATCCAGTATAAATTACCATTCCGTTTTCAAGGTTTCTGCAATCGCGGCATATTTATATCCCGGGAATAGAGTTTCTTCATTATTAAATAAAATGTCCTAGGATAACGTCTTAAAAATAAGTTTCCATTAAATTCATTCGTGAATTCATCGAGTTGGCCTGTTATACATCACATCCAGATGTTAACTTAACCTGTCGAAAAACTCGTTTTCCAACCCCCATTCCTATAATAACTCCTTCGCAGTATGCGCTGCGTCTTTCGCCGCATGTCTACGGCATCTTTACATATTTACACCATTACCACATAGAGCGATCAGTCGCACGCATGCACGAAAAACGAAAGAAAAAAAAACGTACGCGTCGGGGTTGAAGACCCTTTACAATGGGGGGTGACGCCGACAAGTGCAGCGTGTGCATCGCAAGTGTTCCCCGGATTCCTCGTGAGAAACGTTTTTTTCTAACCGTTCTCGTACGAACGCCCCTCTTCTGTTGTGCATCGACATTAAAGGGAAAAAAACTAAAACAGACATTACATTACGCTATAACATTATCGAGATATAAATAACTTTCGGTTTTTATTATTTGGTATTTAGAGTACAATTTTATCCTTAGTTTTGTATATTTTGATTAAGAAATACTCCTGCATGCAAATTTCATTGCCTGTGTGTCTCCTACTCTGAAAAAGACGCTGAAGCAGTGTTACAACTTCAAATTGACAATTAAACAAAGAAAAAAAAACATGGCAACTTATCAAACATAGCTTTTTTTCCCTGCAAAGGGTGTATCTCAATTGTCCGTCTCAGATTTGAATTAATTGAAATTTGTTGTAGGTATTGTACCATATACAGTAAAAGCACTTTATTTATGGGGTATATTCTATAAATATTCAGCGTAATCGCATATAAAAAGCGCATTGTAATGTGCGACTCCTTGCATACGCGGGTGGTGATTGATGATTTGATCGTACAGGATGAAACCACAATCGCAAATGTGTAATATGGTTTTTATCAAGGTTGAAAGGTCGATATAATAGCTCGGAGTCAGTGTGAAGATATAATTCACAATCAGACTATTTCCGTTATTCGTTTTATTCGGAACACCTAAACTAAACCTATGCTTATGTAATGTATTAGAAGTGGTTTTGCCAAGCTATGTCTTCCCATGTTTTGTCGATGGATTTGGCGTCATTCAGAATTGTGCATCACCATGTTAGTTTTGGACACCCTCCACTACAATTCCCCAAAATACTCACTAGTTATGTCCAGTTTCCAAGCGGGTACAAGTACACTCTCTTGCTCTTCGCATCTTCATTATCGAGATATAAGTAACTTTCGGTTTTTATTATTTGATATTTAGAGGACAATTTTATCCTTACTTTTGTATATTTTGATTAAGAAATACTCGTGCATGCAAATTTCATTGCCTGTGTCTCTCCTACTCTGAAAAAGACGCTAAAGCAGTGTTACAACTTCAAATTGACAATTAAACAAAGAAAAAAAACATGGCAACTTATCATGCATAGCTTTTTTTCCCTGCAAAGGGTGTATCTCAATTGTCCGTCTCAGATTTGAATTAATTGAAATTTGTTGTAGGTATTGTACCATATACAGTAAAAGCACTTTATTTATGGGGTATATTCTATAAATATTCCGCGAATACAGAAACCGTGAATACGAAATACGTAATTTATATCGGATTATAGGGGATATGTTCCTAGGACAAAAAATAAAAAATAAAAAAGCAATTTAATTGAAGTTTTGAACATTTTGATTAATTATCTTAAAAATGAGGCAGTGCTTTGAAGAATTTTGTAATTTTCTCTTGCTTGGCAGTTCTTAAAAGTTCCTTCAATTCAGATTGATACGCCGCAGTCGCACTAGCAAGTTGCCTCTTAGAAAGGACTTCATCCCCTAGACGCATCAATGTGCTTAAAGAAATCGCAAAGCGTATTTGCCATTCGTAAACCTTTACAAAGATTTTTCAAATTAAATGCCACGTTTCAAGAGATAGGCTTCAGCTCTTCTTCAATAGGCTGTGAATTTAACCATTACCATTACAAGTTGGTTTCGGTCCAATCTGCATCTTGCGATTCAAGCAATTCCTGAATGACTTGATTCTATCTGTTCGAAACCATCTCGCCCTATTCCATGCAGTCAAAGTTTGAACTTGCACAGATTCTTCGTTATTTTCCGCAGTCCAAGCAGGCCACAGTATTTTCCAGTATGACTTAGATGTGCGTGGCTTCAGTTCTTCTAATGATTTTTTTACGGTTACGATTCCATCACATTCATATCGGGATCCATTTGATGGCATTTACACATGATATTGGGTTAGACACCTATTGGAATCCTTTCATTATCTTGTATGTCTTGTTAGATCCGCGAATAAAGACATTTTAGCAGCGAATAGAGGAATCCTATTAACTGGTAAATGTAAGAAGGAGGAGGGCGGTATGAGAAGTGACTCGTGGATATTACTGTGATATTGCTGTAGCTCAAATTGAGTTTTTGTTATTATTTGTATGTGCATTTAAATGTTTATTTATTTTTTCTTATTGTATTGTTATCATTTAATTTAAGAATTGTGATTAATGTTTAGAGATAGCCCACCTGGGCAGCTCAGTTGATAAGGTTTCGGTCTACCACGTAGTCGGACGGGGTTCGAGTCCCCGGGGTGGGCACCCCACTAGTGTGAATTTATTATTAAAATAAATTCACATTAAAATCACTCTATTAATTCACATTAATTACAAATTCACACACTCTTAAATCACAATATTAATCCACACCGACAGCAAAAGGCACAACTCAACAATCGCAATGCGCAACTCACAAAAATACAACACGCACACACAACAAGACTCCACTGACAAGTTCATTTCACATCACTCACACACAACAAGAAGCCACAACATCACAATAATAACAACAACATCAAAAAAAAAATACAAAACAAGAAATCTCAATAACTTGTAATATGTACAAACACAATAAACATATGTATCCAGGCTGAAGGACCAGTGAAGGTCGATGGCCAGGTCTCCGGACCGAATACAAATAATAAAAAAAAATGTTTAGTGATATTTTGAAGGGTAGTGGGTATTTATAAAATAAAGTGTCGAAATGCCAATAAAGGTTCCATATATATTAACAGGAATTATTCCTCAAAATGAACAAAAATGTTCATTCAAATCGGAGTCGGGCAATGCGAGAACGTCCCTTGTTGGAATATTTACAATTTGTATAATATTTTGTATTTTATGGATAACTTTATTAATGTGTATTAATTATTAATATGCAGAAGAAAAGGCTGGTCCCATTCATTATAGGTTAAGTTGGAATTTAACCTGTTTTATAAGAAATTAGGTCTCTGGGCTTCAACAATGCGATGCAGTTGCAACTTGTTGACTTAACAATGAGTAATATGATCCACCTACGCACATGTTTGACCAAAACACATTCACGCGCACTTATGGGCATGCAGTATGCTGAAACAACAGGCAGTTCACAGTGAAATGCAATCGGTTTGCGGTCGACGCGTGTCATGGATACGCACACACTCCCACAACATGGGGCAATGCGTGCAACACGACCGCACGTACACCCGCACGCTGATAGGGGCAAGGCAAAATGCGCGCAGAATGCTCGCGCCCGATCATTCGTCACTCAAATTGTTTATACGCAGCGTAATCGCATATAAAAAGCGCATTGTAATGTGCGACTCCTTGCATGCGCGGGTGGTGATTGGTGATTTGATCGTACAGGATGAAACCACAATCGCAAATGTGTAATATGGTTTTTATCAAGGTTGAAAGGTCGATATGATAGCTCGGAGTCAGTGTGAAGATATAATTCACAATTAGACTATTTCCGCTATTCGTTTTATTCGGAACACCTAAACTAAACCTATTCTTATGTAATGTATTAGAAGTGGTTTTTCCAAACTATGTCTTCCCATGTTTTGTCGATGGATTTGGCGTCATTCAGAATTGTGCATCACCGTGTTAGTTTTGGACACCCTCTACTACAATTCCCCAAAATATTCACTAGTTATGTCCAGTTTCCAAGGGGGTACAAGTACACTCTCTTGCTCTTCGCATCTTCGCCGATGTTAAATTAACCCTAAAAGAAGAAGCTAAAATAGAGGACGAAATAAAAAGGCATTGAATAGAAGACACCAGTGTTTATCAACACTTTATAAGTGAATTCTTGGCGGGTCTTATGTTATATCATAATAGATATAGATGTACGAAATGGAAATATTTATATCAAATTCGAAGAAATCGCCTAACCGTTACTTTATAGTTTAAGATCACCTTTGAAAAGTCCTGAAGAGATGTTTAATAAAGATTTGGATCAGAGGGACACAAATTTCATATCTTTGTACTTCCAAACCCACATATTATGAGACCTGAAAAGTTGTAAGGATAACAGATCATCCTTGTTAAGTAACGTCACACGCAGTTAGGCCTTGGATAGTCAAAAAATAGAGGAAACGTAATACTCTGAATAAAAACTCCAAGAAGGGGAATCTCAAGGTATCCGGGTCGTCCGGCCGGACGTCGGGTCCTCTCAGAAAATCAGCAGCCCTCATAATAAAAGTCCAAAAGAAGAATTATCCTAATTCTGCCTACATACATCATTCAATGAAACAGGGCTTCTTGACAAAGTCTATAACTCTCCAATATTAAACTGGTTAGTTCTCCAGTCAGTATTCTCTCCGCATAAATATACGAGTAAGATACATTTGCAAAATTATTCAACTTTAATTGATTACTAAATATCCAAACTAGTTCAGAATCTGCTCAATACGATCGTGAGAAATTTGAGATCAACTAGTTGCCATCTGTCAAAAACCAATGTTGTGTCCTACTATCATATATGCAGCGTACACCTCATATCTCGATCCTGTTCGAAGGAGCACTTCGTTATTATTAATCTCCACACGAGCAAAAGAATCCAACTGTTTTTATATTGCATCTCATTTCACTGTCGCTTGAGAGTGAATTAGAATTGATAAAGATTCACATAAATAAAACAGCACGATGGTGGTGTAACGGTGCGGAAGCCTTCCCCGCATGCCGATATCAAGATATTAATTAAAACGAAAAAAGGTGCTACACCATTAGCTGCAGGATAGAGGCGCGTCGCGAGGCAGCAGGCTCAGAGCCTCCGGCGGCGTAATCCGATCTGCTTGCCGAGCGTTTAATCCGACCGTCACGAGATCTCATCGTATAATATCAATTGTAAGTCATCCTAGGCAGTATGTGAGACCATACGATGGGTTCGCTCTATTTTTTAGTTTTCGATTGAACAACGTAGAAAAATTGTAGATTCAGTAGAGAAAAGGTTATATCAAGGGATCGCAATACATCAACAGAGGGGCACATGACATTTTGGAAGTGGGGGTGGGGTGTAAAAAGGCAAAAGAGATGCATCTTATCAGTATGTCTTGCGATAAAATGGACAATAAAATTTCGGGTGGGGGGTAGAGATGGAGATGCGTTTATACTCTCCTTACCTTATCCCCGCCTTGCCTGATCCGCCTGAGCTTGTTTGGTGACCCTAGCAGGTATATGTATAGTAAGATTAGTAATCTCGTCAGTTGGTATTAGTTTGAAAAACAATAATTTGGGGAAGACTTACAAATAGGATTAAGATTATATTGATTTTAGACTATTTGAAAGAACGAAAAAAAGTAGGTTAGATTGAGCATGATTTAATGAAAGTAGTTGTGAGAGAAGTTAGTTGTGTTGATGTGCCATTTTCTGACAACATAAACCACTAGTATGATCAAAGTGCAATCAGACCACGAACGTAAAAGGTGAATAACGCTGGCATTTCGCAGTCAATGAGGAAATCGGTCAGAGAAGGGTTTTATTGGCGATTTTACGATGGCAATCGTGAAACAAAGTAACACAACGGACCGCAACGCCGAATTGCGCACATCTACGCAACGGATGATTCGGTGGCTTCTCGGTGGCGTTCCGAGGCTTTTTTAGCGTCATTGCGAGCCAGTTATAACGTCCGCTAGCACTTAGGCCAGCAGGCGCGCGAGCGAGCGAGCGAGCGTTTTTCTATTCTCCATGCTCCATTCTCTATTCTCTATTCAAAAAAATCATGGGATGTGAACGCTCCATGGTTGTTGCTGCCGGCTGCTGCGTGTGCGGTGTGGCGTTCGTGTGCAGGCAGCGTTGTATGGTGGTACGGCAGGAGTGTCGTCGTCGCCACATCGTAGCCGCGTGGTTGTGTTTGTGCCGTGCATGCAGGAAGAGCGGCAGCGCAGGCTTGTCCACTTTTAACTTCTCGCGCTCCCGAGGTCAACGCTCTCCGGTGGTGCTACGCCTTCCGACGACCCCCTTTACACAAGAGAACCAACGCAAACGCCACGCCACGCCACGCCACGCCAAACTGATGTGCCTACACGGCTTGCCTCTGCCTGGGCTGTTTGCTGGCATAGCGATACTGATTTACCATTCCTAGGGTGACCAAATTTCCTGTGGTGTCACACGCAATCTACCATAAATTACAATGTCATATATTTCCATACTGTTTTATTAGGTAGCTCCCTACTTATTTAAAGTAGGATATTATGTTAAGGAGATTCTAAGTTAACGTAATGCACGATGTACAACTTTACTTTAGGTCATAATTGTTTAGATTAGCATTTAAAAATTTCTATTTGAGTTTAGTTATGGTTTGTTAAGATGTATGGTGTTAAGATGTTGGTTATTTGGTTTATTACAGTAGGGAATAGGTTATATAAGCATTGATCAGGTAAGTTGAGTTTGCCTATATAATCATCTATATCAGGGTATCCAAATCAGGTTAAATTTGCATACATTACATTGGATTCAGCTACTCAAAACGGTGGAAGACTACTCGAAAGTTAACTATAAGACCTAGTTACAAAACTTTGTGAACAATTCTTGTGGAATTACTTTAAACAGTTAGGGCAAACCGATGCTTCTATTTGAAAGAGAAACGTAGAAGACGACAAAGGCACTCAATAATGTCCTATAGGCCACAATTAAAAGAATGCTACGCAAAATATTTCGTATCTACTGGCCCCAGGTAATAAACAACATCGATCTCTGGAGAACGACTAAAAACAACCAATATTGCGCACCATAACAATCAGGAAAGGAGGATGGCAAGGCCACGCACTCAGAACGGGGCTCGACAAGCCCGACAAGCGATTGACTGGAACCCGCGGGCGCACCGCAAAATGAGCTATCGCTGACCACTTTACAAAACTGGTAGAAAAGGGATACATGTTTTTATAAAAGATGCCTACAATTTTGTAACGGAAGAGACAAAAAAAGATTGATCTGGCATGTACAGCCCCATGTATCAAAGAGCCACAGCTTCACATTCAAAGAGCCCCGAAATGCATTTTGCTCACCACTGACTAAGAGCAGACTATTGAAAGAATCTGGCTGAATCCGTCAAACTCAACCCACTATGTTTTTTTAAACTTATTTGGGATACGAATGGAAATAAATAATATATTAGTAAAAAAGATATCCTATGGTTAGATAGAATTTACATTACATTTACAGATTACGTTCTGCTAACTGGAAATATTTTGCAAGGACGTAAATATGGCCTCCCTAAAATTGATTGCACCATAAGCACATTGTATACTCGTATTAAAGCATGTTTAAAAAACGTAGTGTTCGCGGTATAGTCTAGCCCGCCTAGATGATGCCGAAGCCGCAGTGATTCCCCCCCCCCCCCTCGATGGTGCGGTGCGACACAACTGTTGCGTTACCAATGTTACCATTGCGTGCACGCCGCGGCATGGCGAGATCGTCCTCGGTGAATTCACAGCGCGCCTCGCCTATTGTGAGCCACCGCGGTTGAAAGCTTCCCCCAGAATCGCGTTCCGAAACGCGCACGACGAATGATGCTGGTGACCCACGCTAATGGCGCAGGAATTTTCGGCCGCGTTGCGCAATCCCCCGAAACAACCGCTGTGAGAGAATGATAGAAACGGGCGAAGGCGCAGCAGCCACCCAGGGGCCTGGCTATTAAATGTTACTTACGACTTGTACATGTTTCTTGGACACGTATTCTCAGCAATTCTCGCATTCAGGACGATTCCAAGTATATTACCATGAAAGTACCTAATTCGTTGATAATGTATACATTTATATATTCCTTATTCATAATCCTTAGAATATTTGGCGGGAAAAATGCCACAGGTTAAATTGCTTCACTATGGTTGTCAATATTGCATTCTTATATAGGACAAATAGGTAAGATTATAATATGAAACTAATTTTAAGATGAACATAATGTGTTGCTATTTGCGATGTGCAGTATATATGCCTGAGATGGATGCTTTGCCGTTCGAAACGCGCATCGCAATCAATAAGCAACACATACGCCTGTGTGCGGGTCCTCAAATGTTGTTCAATCAGACCCAAAGTGCAATAAGTGCAATTATAAGATGTCATCAAAATTTAAAAGTAATTCATATTTTAGACTTTATTATATATGTTTTCGTAAATGTTTCTTTTTGGCGGGAAATCGTTTCCACTAAAAAGACGTAAATGGAATAGGACACCAGCTTCGACGAGAACGCATGAACATTGCCCGAGGAGCCCTTGAATGGGACCCCGCAGGTTATTGAAAACGGGATGACACGGAGAAAAAGTGCGTTAAAGGGAGCAGACGAGCCAAACGAGACAAACGTGGGCCTCTCTGGATACCTTAGTCAGAAACAAAGTCAGTTAGAGATTTTTTTATAGACTCTGTATATTCCGTAAGGAATTCTGTGAATTAATATATAATATATAGTCACATATAACAAGTCCATAGAGTGTCATCAAATAATTTTCAGATGTTATGTTTGATACGATGATCAATTTATATTGTTCAAAATGTGTATACTTTATGGAAATATTGATTTTTCGGAATGTCCCGAAGGAAACACTCCATCAGCAAAGATCCAAGGAGGCGCCGCAACACAACGCCCCAACAAGTATAAAATGAGTACAAAAAGAGTAAAACTTTACAAATGTACAAAAAACAATACAATTTTTGAAAAATAGTACAAAGCTCTTTCAATGCGTACATTTGGTCAATATATATTGAGAAAACCAGCAGAAGTCTGAACAAACATTTCTTTCAATGCAATCTTCAAAAGAAATATTATGCGGTATTGTGCATGGAAAACCGTACCCGGTAGGCATGTCAAGGGTACCCGATAATTCCGGGTTAGTCGGTTTTCCGCTTTGTCAGTTTCGGGTTAATCCTGGCTTTAACTTTCGCAGAAAAAACCGTAACAGAATAAACCCTCAGATTAACAAAACCCGAAAACCCGAAAAACACTCGGGTTTCCCTATTTTTTGACAAGCCTAGTACCCGGTGTGACGGTGACGACCGATTAATCACGAACAGTCCAAGTTTAATTATTTATTAAACACAAGCGGTTATTAAGCGCAGCATTAAACATGCAAGATAAACAAACAATGCACATACTTTGGAAATTATCGCTTTCAATAACAACCACTTTAAACCCGTGTGATCCTACCGTAAAAGCCATCGTAAACCGTTCCTAGTCTACGAATATTAATATTGGTTTGATTTAATTTAATTCCATCAACAGATACAATAAATAAATCATAATGGGACAAGTGTTAAAACATCAAAATTAACATAAAAATTAATTCAAAATTATGTCAACCCCTCAATCCTTAGGTTTTAGGTTAACCTAAGGATTGAGGGGTTGAATTTCAACCAGAATGGTGGTTAACGTGGGGAGGTTACAATTGAAGATTTGATCGGTTAGTGGGGGAAGGGAGTTACATTAGGATGTTTAACCATATTTGTACGTCAAAATGGTATCCAACAGAAGTTTGCAATGGTTTCTGTGGTAACCTCTAGATATTTGACTGAATACAACTATCTTTGAATGCAAGTCCTTGCTAGATAATTACAATTCACCAAAAAATGTGATTAATATTGGTGCAAAGGTTTTCTGGCAGATTTTGACAGGTTCGGAAGAAGATCATGGCAACCACAAAAGGTTTAGCTATATTGGTTACCTGCAAATTTGCAGGAATGTTCTGAATTAAATCGTGTCTTGAATTCGGGTTTATTGTTAGTTTCTCTGCATATGATCTACGCACAATTAGACAAACTGTCTCATTTGATTTGCAATGAGTTGTACACCCTGGAAGTTGGAAATTGGGGAATATTAGATAAGAGATCCCACAAACTAGACTTTAAATCTATGGAAGAAGAGCGGAAACGGAAGAAGGCAAGTAATAGTTCTTATCTACTTATTGTTGGTTGAAATGCAATATAATTTGATAAATTGTGCCTAATTAACATAATGGAATGACAATTAGCATATCCAAAGGTCCAAATTATTCCAACCCAACAAAATTCCCAAACACAACCCACCATAAAACCTACCCATTGTCCTAACTTGCCACCAATTTCAATCGGAAAACCGTGTGAATTGCACATTGCACCTCATTACGTATACATTCGTCGAGTTCATGTCCGAATGACGGGCGTGGATGATTTTCGAATGTTCTTTTTAAATACAATGCCGACCCCGTCGCTGTTGCCGTCATTGTCGACTACTGTTGTGCATATTTATGAACGCGTTGTTCGATTAGGGCGATACCCTTATAACACCGGGAATAGATCAATTCCGATTAATCTCGTCGGCACCCTCGTCGCAGCGGACGTTCATTGGAAGTTTTATTTACCGCCCGTCTCGCCAACGCCATTGTGCTCGCATAGGAAAACACGTGATTTTCAAATTGTGCCGCATGAAGTTCCACTTATCAGGAAAAGTCACCCCTAGACGACCGAGGCGACGCTCAGTCTGAGCGTCTTATCGCGCCGGCAACCGCAATAAAAACCGCTATCACAGCGACGCTGAGTAAATAACGTTGATTGACGATGGCTGGCTGTGCGGTTGACGTGCCCGTGACACATTCGATAAACAGCCAAACGGCGCGACCTGCAACTTGATGCCATCTCAAAAGCACGCCCTTCCATAATATTTCGATCGTGCAGCTTCCAGTTTTCACCACTGTGAAGTTAGCAGATTTCACTGACATTAATTAATTAATTAGTATTTAATCGAGTATCGTTTAATTATTATTTAGTTATTGTCGTAACACATTTTAGTAGTTTCATCTTTTACTTAAGAAGTATCTTGTTGGCCTATAATTTATCTGAGGACTATGAATGGGTACAAGCTTAGGGGCTTGGGTAAGAAAAGGCCCCGTGCCAAACAGGATAGTATTATAATCGTAATCGTTTACAATGGATGACTTTCGGTATGTTTGAGGTTACAATAAAAAATTGAATCCTTCATTCTTGGATTGAAGAAAGCCCGGAAAGATAAATTAAAGGGCCCCTGTTGACCTTAATTGTTCATTGATAGTTGCTACATAACCATACTTCTCCATGGTATTTTTCAGACCAAGAATGAATTGTTAGGATAAGTCTAAAGTTTACTAAAGAGTAGCCACAATTATAGTGGAATTTATAGTGGTCTTTAATATAGAGAGTTTGAAATATATGATATATGATGAGCAATCTATTGCCGGCCGAACATATTTATGCGGCCCCCGAAACATGCTAAGCTAAAGGGGGATTCCCTATTTGAGAATTTGAGACTTTCCGCAAACATAAGGGAGGCCTCTAATTCGGAGACGCAGGTCGATGTGCGGCCCGGCAAAAATTTAGTATTTTTAATGCCCAATTATAAAAAAGAGCAATCTTTTAATCTCTTATATATAGACTCTCTCCTCATATTCAAATCAGGTGCCGAGCTCTACATAATGGTATTAGCGCTAATGACGAATAGACTAGTATATAGGTACCGTCTTGTACGTTGATCAAATTTGCTCAAAAGGGGATTCCGGCGTCTATTTGCGGGATCTTATGACCCAATTTTGAGAACTACTGCTTTAAAGATTTTTCATTGCCTGACTTTGTGTAGAACGAAGGGATGTATATTCTGCACCCCGCGGGCCACTTGCAGCCCACCGAACATATTTGTGCAGTCCGCAAAACATTCTAAAACCACATTTGAGAATTTGTGATGGGTCCAGTATAAGGATGACCTATAAATGTGCGGCATGGCAAATAAATTCAACGTTTTCACTGGCTAGATTATAACAAGGTTTTTTAAAATTATTCCTGGGCGGTCAACGCCACTAGCACTGCGACCAACTTTGATCTATTGTGCATGGACCAATACTATACGGAGATATCCTTTGAAAAGACTAGAATCTCCTTGACTGACTTACCCTTTAATTCAGCGAGACTTAGCTGCTCGCTGCCTAGAAAAAGTCTTTCAGGTGCTAGGGATGCACAAGTGTAGAGTAGGCGCTGGGTCGTTTCCACCTCCGATTTACATCTGCAGCTTGAGAGGTCGCCTTTGCCAATATTGGCTAGGTGGTACAACACCTCGGCATGACCTGTCAGTAGGCTAAGAAGTAGCCTTATATCCCTTTTTCAGCTTTATAATTTCTTGCGCTCTGTTCAGGTGGTCTCGTGACTGGCATGATACCAGTTCTTGATCCATTCCTTCACTGTGTACTTTGATAATCCACAGGTTGCTTCAGGGCCATGGAAGGTGGTTTCTGCTCCTTCGTGGCTAGCATATCCGCATTAGTATTACCTATAATACCTGAGTGTCTGCGCACCTGTATTGTGGTAACAAGGTTGCTCAACCCTGGTAGAGTCAATTATAGATCAAATGCAGATATATACTTGAATTATTATCAAATAAAGGGCTATGATATATAATTTTCTCTATATTTTAAACTTCAAGCTCTGGATAATTCCACAAGTCCTGTACTACGCAAACTTTACGCATGTTTACACTGCTATTTCTCTTTCTTACGACTAAAGGTCCCATTGGGATAACATTCCTAGATGCTCATACGCCGGTCCATTCTCCACTTTCAAGTATCCACTCGCATAGAACTCGGCGGAGGTTGGGTTAGTGAGATTGTGACTTTGCGGAGTGGAGTGGCTTGGTTGTTGCATGTTCAGTTAGAAGGCCTATTCATGTACATCCATGAGCCTGTGTATGTGAGCATGTGTATGCCGGCAGCGAATGTGTCGGTTCGTAACAGGATTTAAGTTCATTACCCTCTTTCTAGTTCTATTCCTATTGCCGCATTCGCCCATTGATGTCTTTCGATGCGATGAGATGCACTTCTTTGCGCGGGGCGCGCTGTAACCCAGAAATGAAGTGCCTTGCCACTACACGGTCGCAATTGCCGCGCACACATACGAATTTACAAACCGCTGGTACTCGAATTCACGAACCGTTACGCAGCAGCCACATGCAATTGACACAAGATCAAATTTTCGTCGTGCTCCTTTCGTGTGCTGTTGCAAGTGTTTGTAGGCAACTTAATCTCCTGCATTAGGAGCCATTGGTGGGCCATTATTTAACGGGGATTATTGTTGTTAAACTATGTATGTAATTAGTCACTTTTTTTGTTTTACATTATAATAACATGATAAAAAAACCTTTTTTGAGTTAATATTCCATAAATGTAACGTAACATGGGATAACTTGGACCAATTGTGATGGCATACCTCTCTGAGAAGTGGGTAAAATAAAACTACCCTTATGGGATGAGGCGCAGTCCTTAAATGGATGCCTAGCAATCGTGGGTCAATTCAAATCCCCTGTATTATATTTGCAGTTCTATAATTACCAAAATTCAATCCAGTAATAGATAAAATTATCATTTACCAACAACATGCATATGTTTGTATTTTAGGTGTCAGTTTCATAACGCAAATCCAAAATCAACAAGGTAGGCATGTGCGGAATGAGCTTACAGCATGGTTATTACAGACGTGGGTGGGAGGAACGCCGCTCCCTGTCGTGAAAGAAAAAATCGTAAGATATAAGCAAATATTCAAGCGGCATTGATGAGGAAACCGAAAATCCACTCGATGAAATAAAGCAAAGCTAAAACGTTTCTTCATTCTCTGCGTGTATTTTTGCTTGCATAGAGAATAACATATCAAATAATGACAGACTATTGCATGCTACAAGGAAGCATTAGGTAACCATCCAATTGGATTCTAATTTCCGATGGTAGTTATTAAGAAAATATAAACTGAATAGTTTTACCGCACCCAATGATGTATTCGGTTTATTACCAATATGAAATTTTAATTTAGATGTTTAGACTAATACATACTTGTAATTTATGTTGCTTCTTGATTAATGTTGTTAGATATTTATTGATTTATAAACGAAAAGTTCATCAAAGCAGAACAGTATTCTCTAATCTATTCATTTAGTGCAGGGCTATCTCATATTCACCCTATTCAGTGAAACTACTACTTCTATCAACAAAAAAGGGTACTAACTATTCAAAGATAGCAAATGAACAAAAATCATGACCGCTGCGATCTTAGCACAACAAAATAATAGGGCTAGCACAACTTTTTAAATGGGGAATTACATTGGAAAGTACTGATTTTTGAAGCGAAAGTATTGATCCAGTGAAATTAATACCGTTTGTTGCAAATTGAAAGACAAATTCATTGGTGTTAAGCACTTGAAGATTGCTCAAGATTAACTATATAAACTAGGCAAATGAAAATTTAACTATTCCCATAAGGAATA
The DNA here is from genome assembly GCA_027575185.1 of Mimaenictus wilsoni. Lineage (NCBI taxonomy): Eukaryota > Metazoa > Arthropoda > Insecta > Coleoptera > Staphylinidae > Mimaenictus > Mimaenictus wilsoni. The sequence continues at coordinate 77,361 of JAODAC010016403.1, read as the reverse complement.
CATTGGGACGATACTAAAATCCAAAAAAAGGGTTTGGCAGGAGGGTCGGGCGATTCTTTTTTCATGACAATTCTAAATTTGTTTCATTTATGAAGTTAGATCGTCCTTTTCTATATTTTATTGAATTTTAAATAAGTAATTCCAATGATTATCTATGATTATATCTATGATTATCACAATTCCATCGTTTTCTAATAAACCACATTTATGATGAATTTACCCTTATCAGGGATTCCAATTACGCAGATTTGACCTAGACTGCCAGTTGGCCAATAATAACACATTTCAATTACAGAGATAACACTGCATCAAAATACGCAACTTATAAACTTTCTCAGAGCTGATAACAGTATTTGCACACTTAGCTGCCCAAAAATCCGGCGCTGATCGTCGACACAATCAACCCTCGTCTATGTGCGCTTCATATTTATTGTCGTTTATTTCCAATATTTGCACTCACAACACAATCCCGCCTGCGGGCAATCGAACCACTACCACCATATCCAGTGCCACATTTGAATAAATACAACCCGGATGCATGCGTATTGATCTTTGAACGCTTAATAACGTTGATAAGCGCTGACAGCACGGCACACAACATGCCACTTAATAAAGGGTGGTCCCCGGACCCAACGAATATTCTCCTGCTAACAATCACCCTCTGTTATCCTGTTCGTACGATGTGCCTTATTGTCGCAATTGTAATGAGAGTAAAAAACGGGATCACGTGATCAGTGGTTCATCGGATATATGCGGGTAGTTAAATTGAAATTTATCATCCCTAATTTCCTAGGCTTGCGTTTTCTTGAATAATTTCGAAAATTAAGGAAATAGCATTTCTTGATTTAAAAGTCTAATAGAATATAGATATCTTTATTAAAAACAAGATTGAACCACCATTCCCAGAGAGCTCCTGAAAGTCATAACCAGATTTTGATGTGATCAATCTCAGAAGACTTCTGTTAATAGGGATATGCTACACAGAGTAGTAATGTGATTTTACTTCGCCTTTTCGAGGCAATATTCCGCTTAATCGGGACAATAAATGAATGTGAATGTTTGGTATTCACATACGGCAGGACAACCGCTTATTATTTTTCGGGGCATTTAATTTAATCGGGATAAAAATATTCATGTGAATGCCAAAGATGCATGTAGAGTAATGGGATAGTTAGGACACGGCTTAATTAGGACAAAAAGTACTAGTCTCGATGTTTACCGATTAAACGGAATCTTAGAGATTGATTAAAATGCAGTACTTCACAACTCCGTAGCCATCGGATATAAATAACAGGAAGTGTTTAACTGTTTGGGTTTAGGGTGTCTTGCCTCGTCAAGCGTTCGGAAAGGAAGGCGCGCATTTTTCCACTTCCGTTTTGCTTCCGTCGCGCATAACATTAATTGCCTGCACTGCTCAAAACCGTCCTCGACAATCCCTCCCGCGCTTGTTCAGCAGCATGCTAAAATTATCAGCGTGGCTATTTCCGTGGTGAGATTGTCCGAAATAGAATCACGAAGGGAGATTTTTAAGTGTCATGATCATTTCAAACATTAGAACTTTTTTCCATTCATTTGATTGCCAAACAGTGCTTTCTCTATCTTATTATTAACTCGAGAATATCATCATTATCAAAAAGAAACTATATATTAAGATCTTTTCAAATCCTGTTATTTAGTTAATTTTTTTAATAAATTGAAACTGTAAATTTAAGTAAAGTTTAAGCAGATCTTCGGTGCATGGCCCATTAGCTCAGTTGGTTAGAGCGTCGTGCTAATAACGCGAAGGTCGCGGGTTCGATCCCCTCATGGGCCAAGAGCTTTTTATTGTAATTAAGGGGATAATATCTGATTATATTATTATTAATCTTTACTACAAGTTAGAGGGTTGTTTTATGTAAATTCCGTGGGAGAAAGGGTTGGGGGATATTCGGTTCGTTGACCACTTCCTTTCTTTTTCAATTTAAATCTACCTATTTCGTTCTCATAAAGTGGTAGACCAGTAACAAGTTGAAACCCCTTAAAATACCAAGCCCCCGACGAAATCCAGACATGCAGCGATGCATGCAGATAATAGATAAACATTTAATGGACCCATTATTATTCAGTGCGCGAAGGAAGAGGGAAGGTGGAAATCACAAAAGAAGAACCAAATGTTTTTATTTCTAACCCAACTTCAACTAGGGGGAGAGCCCTAGTGCACTGACTTTGGGGTAATGGACGATTTACAGGAAATACTTGTTTGAATACTAATTAAAGGGCACTTGAGCGTGATGCGCAATGTCCGCACGTCCTGCTGTGGTTGATCGTAATGTACGTATTTTCATGCGTGGCGAACGCATAAAATCACACGATGTTATTATACAACGCTTGACTGATGAAGTTCTAGGGTGTGTTGGCGTTTTATGAAGGGGTGGCTTGCTTCGTTGATTTTCTTCGTTCCTGTCCAAACTTGGGGTCTCTCTTCCCTTAACAAAAACAGACGAACGGACAGTGTAGACGCATTGCGATGTGCCTGGTAATCGGCAGGTAGAATCTTCAATCTCGACCCTTTTTTGGTAGACAGCGGACAGACACGCAACACAGGTGTAATTACAAGTGGTCAACCTGTTGGACGCGAGGAAACAAATTGCATTTGTCGTTTTAGGTGTTTTCTGTGTTTCGTGGAAGGGAAGTATGTTGGGGACGTAAATCGGAATGTCACAACTTGACTTTGAATAAATTCTTAAAATTTGTGTATGGTACTAATATCCTTATGATTTATAAATTTTTCATTTTATAAATTGTTTACTTATACGCGTATGCTTCATCAGAAGAAATACATTGTTTTATAAATTAAGCCTTATTTCCTCCTGAAGCAAGTAGATGTTCTTTGTATTGTCAAACCTTTAAATCTATTGAAAACGTTTTATACTTTTTACCAGCTCCTTGAACCAGACTATGGTCATACCATGGTATGATCATGAAGAGCCCTCCCTCCTTTCTCTTATGAAAAGGCCGACTTCGAATCACTAAATTACCTGTTTGTGTTCGTCTTTGTGCGAAATGTACTGATAAAGATATATTTTTGGCTTTTGCTCCTCCCTGGTTAAAGTAAGTTTGAATCCAGCATTGCACTGTCATTGAGTAAGTACATTTGTAACCTCTTCTGTCGACGTGTCTCGAACCAAGTTTTTTCGGGTGTTTCTTCGTGATTACTCTGCTGGTCAACTCGATAAAATCCTTTGGATAGGGCCTCGCGACCTTACAAATCTCAGTGTAATAATGCGCTAACACGCATTTACAAATATTGAAACGAAAATTTCACTATTTCTTATTCCATATATGGAAATTTATCAATATCGATATATTTATGACATACCTACTACTATACTTATCTATATTGCCCACTCTTTAAAACAAGTTTTGATAGATTTTAATTGATAACAAATCAAAACGATATAACATTGTTTTATATCGATCTACCTTATATTTGTTTATTAAGGACTTCATATTACCTCCGCTAATTAATCATTTTTGTATTGCCATATTAAAAGGAAGCCCAACTTAAATTCACTTTTAAAATTGAATTATTTCCATTCCGCTGTCAGGCATTGCACTTCCTCGCAACACTACATTGTTGATTTGCAGTTTTGCTCCGAATACGTAAATCAATGAATTTAGAATTGTCTGATATATGCTAATATGCAGTAAAGCGTTTAAAGGTTGGTATACTCCTAACTTTATATGATGTAAAGAAGAGCAGAACATATAGAAAATGCACTAATGTAAGCCTGTAAGGTCTGTTGGAATAGGAAAAACAAGAAAATAGATAGCTCTCGACTTTTTCAACGTCGTTGAAGCACAAAGCACCTAATTGTGTCATCAGATAGGACACAGAACAAACGACACGCACGCAAACAAAGCAACAACCACAACATCAAACATCCAGCCAATGTCACAACCGTCACAACGCATATAAGAAGAGAAAATAGCTGAAGTTTATGGCTAGACGAGGACGTGGAGAAGAGTGGAGCAGTGACATCACGGTGGTCATCGCTCTCTTCCTTCCATTCCGTTACAAATCGTTACCAAAAGTTACCAACGCTAAGAAGATATTCAAAATATATCTACTGCAGAGAAGAAATTAATATGTCTAAGAAAACTGTGAAAATCTAAAGGTCTTAAGTAGGTACTATAAGGGTTGTTGTTATTTTTTAAAAGTTAGTTTAAACATTTATACAATTTCGTTGGACAACCGGTGGAGGTGCATTCAACCACGTCTCTTCCCATGACGCATGATAACTGCGGATGATGCACAACTCCATGATTGCGTCCCTTTCTGGAGCTCACTGGGAGTTTTTCCTTTGCCGACTTCTTCAACGACGTGCATTGACGGCTTGTGTGGTGAGTTTCGAAGACTGCTGATGGGAAGGGCAGAAACGAGAGGGAAGTCGGCAATGGCACGCACTGCTGGGGACTTGGTGCTGTGGGTTTGCCCGCTGTGGGTATTTTATACGTGTTGCGTTGGTCGCTGGATGGGGTCGACAACCGGGCAACCCCGTGTCGTCGTCTTCCATCTTCCACCATCTCCTCCTCGGCCACGCCACGTTCGCTACGCTCTTTTGCCGTGCCGCCACACTCACACAAACACTCTAGCCACTCTCTGCCTGGGCTACCAAGAATTAGATACATTAGAAATGAGTTCCTTCGGCCGGCAGGTTGCCTGCTGCAGCGCGGTGGGAATTAGAAATGGGAATCGGGGGGGCCGGGCAAGTCTTCCGACTCCCAACCTACTCATGCGTGCGTCGCTGCAGATACAGGCTTAAGTAACTATGGTAAAAACGGCGCATCGATGGCGCAAGGTAGCCGGCGTAAAATCGGGAAATTAAACATCCTGTATTGGCGCGTAATGCGAGCATAAATCAAGCGGATCGACTGGTCGTCAGCAACCATGCATGAAACCCATCGTTTCCTACAAACAAATCGCCCGATCACATTCATTCATTTATTCACGACGCGTTTACGTCAAGATTTACGTTTCACTGGGTGATTTTGACTGCGTTTTACTGTTTTATTTTTTTACACTTTTTTCCCACATCACACGCACCTACATTGTTGGGGAATACATATATCAAAGTATAAAAGTACAAAAAGATAAAAAATGAATTCAAATGAATTTGTCTAAGAAACAACCCTAATTTAAACGATTGGACATTTGTAGGGTTTGTTATCTTTACAGCAGAAAGCTCTTCCGGCGGACATGTTGCTATTGGTCCACTTAGAGTTGTAGTTCTTGGTGAATAAGTAAGCTTTCTCCTTGTGGCAATCTCTATCGATGGTGGAACAGATTATATCGGCACTTTTTGGCAAATATTTGATAATCTGGAACAAATTTATTTAAAAAACATGAATACCAAAACTTGCCTCATCGTATAATTTTTTTAAATAATATCAATTTTTTAACTCATTACAAGCCGATATTGATAAGTAAATGTCCAAAGTAACTGTAATGTGGAAAGAAGATAAAATTACCATTTTCAGTATTTATTTAAACAAATTTATTTAAACGTTTCAGAAATATGAAACTTTTTTGAGTAAGTTTAGTTCGTCACGCTACCAGTTAGGCTAACAGTCGAGACAATTTGGACCGAAAGAATGTTCGAGTACACACAGGATTATGTGGCCACGTGACGTCAATGGTATCGTGCCATGCACATGCCTAGGTTCAGCCCTGGTTGAAAGTATTAACCTTCTCTTTTTGAATTAATGCAATCCATGATATCAAGGATAATTTGTTCATCTTAAAATGTCAACTGTTGTCTAACTGCAGTTATTAAAAATGATTAAATGAAGGTAGGAATGAGAGCGAGACACAATGAACCTCTTGCTTTTAGACATTTAGTTTGTCAAAGTCATAATATGGCACTTTTGCAGGATTCAACTAAAAAACCCTTCGAAAAATATAGAAATTTAAACAAGAAATGCCCGAAAATGTTTAAAACAGAATTATTATGTTCAAATAATTGAAAAGGAGAATAATAATAAGTGTTTATGAATCCTTAATTATTACATCATTTCTTCGTCGTAAGAGAAGTATTCAAATTTGGTGCTTAACATATCTACAAATATTCGAATTTTACATCAATTTTATAAATTGCTAATAATTTCATAGAAACTCCTAGGTGAAATCTTTACAAAAACAAATATTTTCACACTCACCATAAAGTAGCAACAAAAATGCAGCCATTAAAACATGGTACCATAAAAAAGTTAAGCAACCAAATGTGTATAAACGGTAATTCAAGTAATAAACGCATCGAATAACAAGTTAACGGTACCGCAAGTTGATTTATATGCGGATTTAAGAAGTTGACTTACGTTCTCGATGCATTTGTTCGCGCACTGCCGCTGTCCAATCGAGTTGTGGGCAAAATGCGCGTCCAGCTCTTCGGTGATGACCGGCTCGCCCTTAGGGGCAGCTTTGGATCCCTTCTTAAATTGGCCCGAGAGGAAGATGCCGCAAGTGCAGGGCACCGGCTCTTCGGCGGACACAACTTCTTTCGCGTGATGCGTGCTCTTTGCCTTGTTCTCTTTGCCCTCCTTGCCGCTCACGGCGATTACAAGCAGGGCTAATAATAATAAACATAAGCCAAAATTCGTACCGCCGCGGACGTGCATGATGAATTTAATAAATTTAATAACTGCAGCGGAACAACCGAAAAAACTGAAACGTCGTGCTTTGTGAAATGAATTGCGTTTGCTACCACTATCGTCGGTGGGTATCTCTACACTGCCTTATTGTTATGACCCCCAAAAGGCAGTAGCAGCGCAAAAATGTTCGCGAAAGCAATTGCAATAAATAAAAATGTGCTTGTGATGCATACCAGTGTGGCGGGTACTGCAAGTGAGTTTTGCCGAAAGTGCATAAATCGTAAAAACTAATGTCCACGCAAAACAAATTCAACATCAAATTCAGCGAACGCATAAACGAAGGTACGAATAAAAACGCATAATGGTTTCACGTGACTTAATTCTTTTGATATATGAGGTCGATGCAATTCTGCATTATTTTAGTTTTATTTGCTGAATTACAAGACGGGAAAGGAAGTGGAATGCTAGGTTCTTTTGTATATAAGTTTAAGTGTAAGAGAAAAAGCAAAATAACAATGTAATATAGTGCTATATATGGTGATCCATAAGGTACTCTCATTCTGCTTTTTTTTATTTGTTGAACAATAAAAAACTAATATACTTAACAAATGTTACCACTGAAAAGTTAGTAAAAGATCCCAACATTTTTTTTATTAGAGATATCAATAAGAAAAAAAAAATAGAGTGCCTCTGCGCAAGTTTAGTTCGTCACGCTACCAGTTAGCTAACAGTCGTGACAATTTGGACCGAAAGAATGTTCGAGTACACCCAGGATTATGGGCCCACGTGACGTCAATGGTATCGTGCCTTGCACATGCGTAGGTTCAGCCCTGGTTGGAAGTATTAACCTTCTCTTTTTGAATTAATGCAATCCATGATATCAAGGATAATTTGTTACAATACGGGAAAGGAAGTGAAATGCTAGGTTCTTTCGTATATAAAATTGTAAGAGAAAAAGCAAAACAACAATATAATATAGTGTTATATATGGTGATCCATAACGTACTCTCATTCTGCTTTTTTTTTCTACTTGCTGAACAATAAAAAACAATTATATTTAACAAATTTTACCGCTGAAACGTTAGTAAAATATCTCAACATTTTTTTGTTACAAATGAGTGCCTCTTCTCCTTTACATATGTTATTTATATGAACATTTTGCGAGCGCAAATTTTGATTCCTGCCTAAAATGACGATTAAAGTTTAAAATTTTCAAGGCATCCGTCCATAATACACTCCTTTTTCTCCGTAACTAGAAGAGGGTGTCTCAAGATATTCAAACAAAAATTATTGCAAATTTGGAGAGGAATGTGCTGATGAAAAAAATCATGATCAAGCCTTTTCTATATATATCCTTGTATTAGTAGCTCTTTGGTTGTAGACTCTCCTGGGTAGTAGGGGTAATAAATAAACTAAATTTTTTGAAATACTTATCAGTTGTATTATAAAAGTAAATTTTATAAAATTAAAGACATTTATTAACATCAACGTTGAACAACTTTGGCCTCCCCATACAAAACACACTTCGCTTTACCAGTTTGAAGACACTTATCAACATCACAACTAAATTTCAAGTGGATAACCTTCCTCACGGAGAGGACCTCAACGCTAGTGGTAACCATCTCACCAGCATAGCACTTCGCAGGAAAATGTAGACTCTGCCAAGCTACAAGAGTGCCGGCACCAGGAAGCTGCGTCCCAATCACGCCCGACACAAGCCCATTTAGCAGGGCGCCGTGAACGACCGCCAGCGGGCCGGCGGCATCCGCCTGCACAGGCAGATGAATCGGATTCGTGTCCCCGCTGAGGCGGGCGAATTGCCTTACGTCATCGGCACTGATCCGACGCACAGCACTGACTTTCTCGCCGACACTGCATTTTCCTGCCACTGCCTTCGTCGCACATAATCTCGTCCGCTTCGCATGCATGACGCTGCAAAATATTCTCCGCATAAGCAGTGTTCCCATTTTCGGGTTCTTGCGAGCCGGGGAATCGTCAGCGGTGTTTACTTAGTTGCTCGACGCGTTCCAAATATCATGCATAAATATCGTCACCAAATTGCCAAGCCTTGAATCATAGGTAGATCCAGCGTCTTGAATACCGCGTAATTTGTTGAAAAGCAGGGGAGTTTTTAGCAAATATCCTGATGTCTCATTTCTTGCAAGATAATATAAGGTTGTCGTTGTGTTTATGACAATTTCTTGGTTTCTATGCCCCAGTAGCTCAATTAATTTATTTGCCACTTTATGAGTGGTAATATAGGAGGCAATTTCAGGATCTAATAAAGTTTTAAAAATTTAATTTCAGTTATCCTGCTATAAAAAGATATATTACCGTTACAAGCATTACAGAGCCCTCCAACGGCGAACGAACAAAGCACTTCGTCTTGGTTTACTTCAATTTCGTTTAAAAACAAATCCACGATGTGTAATTGTTTAATAAAGGGATAATTTATAGGATCGTAAGCAAAGTTTGCCAAATTTGCCAAGACTTGCCTCTTTCCTTCTGTAATAATTGATATATTTTATGAAACGTAAATTTTTGAGAATTGTAGGTTATATTATATTACCTAATGATTTTGTTGTTGTAAACTCGTCTTTCAACTTTTGCAGGAAACTTAAGCGTTCTCCAGGCCCACCTTTGCGTTGCAGTTGATCAGGACGTGTAAACATACTCAATATTCACATGAATTATCATTAGTATTATTTGTAACTAGTATAATTAATAACATAAGTAAAGATTTCTATGCATGTACTTCCAAAATTTGACACCAGGGGATATATTTTTATATATTTCTTATTTATTTCTTGAAGATAGTGCTATTTTCAAGTAATAATTTTGTGTCAATTAATCTAATATTTTCTGGCATTGCATTAAATAAGTTTTATATATTAAAAATACATTAATAATTTTATAGGGGTCACTGCTTTCACTTCAATCATAACCTTAAAAATCCGCGTTCATTGCCCTTATTTGCGTTCTATTGGGCCTATTGAGCAACAATCATTGATTTTTAACGCGAAAAGCAATATATTTCCTTGCTAAATTGTGTACAGTTAAATTATCGTGTGGAATTTCACTATATAAAGCTTTAAAATGTCTTCAGCACTTTACCTTGAGCATTATTTGGACAGTAAGTCCCGCCAATTTATGTTGTGTGTTTTTCCACAATTATATTGTATCTTTTTATTGCCCTTGTTTCCAGGTTTGGAGCATCTTCCTATTGAGTTACAACGTAACTTTAAACTAATGCGTGACCTAGATTCACGTGCCCAACAACTTATGAAGGAGGTCGACACATTAGCAAACAACTATTTCACATCACAGAAATCCCTAGGACAAGACGATCAAAAACATGAGTTGGATAAAATCCAAAAGTTATTTAATAAAACAAAGGTATTTCATCTCTATATTATATAATTGCGTAGTCCAACAGTTTAAAATAACTCTTTGTTAGGAATATGGCGATGACAAAGTGCAACTAGCAATTCAGACCTACGAATTGGTTGATAAACATATCCGACGTTTAGACACAGATTTAGCTAGATTTGAATCGGAAATCCAAGATAAAGCACTGAGTTCGAGAAATCAAGAGGAGCCAACAGTAGGGAAGAGTAAGAATGGGAACATTTTTCAATTATTCGTCCTTATTTACATGTATTTCCTTGTAGAAGGTCGTAAAAAATTGAAAGACTCTAAAGGTGAGAAGAAGAAAAGATCTGGAAATTCCAGCGAGGAAGACAGTGCAGGCGCTGTCAAAACTAACAAAAAGAAGAAGCAGAAGGGTACTAGTAGTGCAAGTACTAGTGGAAATAGTACAAGCAATAATGATAAGAATGCAACGAGCGAAGGTAAATATTGATTGGGAAGTCCTAAAATCAATCTTAATAATTACTTATTCAGTTGCAGATGGATCTTTTGGTATCGCACATCCTGGTGATGTGTTGGACATGCCAGTGGATCCGAATGAACCAACTTATTGTCTATGCCATCAAGTATCTTATGGCGAAATGATTGGTTGTGATAATTCAGATGTGAGTACAAATTTCACAATATTGAGTGTACCGGTGTTTGCAACATAGAGCAAACTTTGCTTATTTGATTACTGGGATGCATGTTGTATGAGATTACATTTTCATATTTAACAGATAATTGATCAATTGTTGAATGTCGGAAAGGAGAGTGAAGTTTTCCAGAAACCGGGAGTCGTGAAATCGATCATATCAGAATACCAACGATATTTGAATTTTGTATTATTTTAATGAGTTTTTGTTGTTAGATGTCTATTGAGGTTATTTTTTCTCGTTGACTATTGGTCCTCGGCTGCTTGGCCTTGTGAACCAGCTTATTGCTGACAAAACTGTTACCATGTGGAACAAGCTTTCATTAAAAGGCTAGATAGCGGCACATAAGAATTTGACTAATTGAAGATTTGCAAAATTAAGAACTGTTTTTCATAACTTAACCTATTATAAAGTATGAATTGCATTTTTTTGTTATCTTCGCTTGATTTTTTGTTTCATACTAAAAAAATATTTGTGAACAATGTATTTTTCTAATTCTACGTTGTTATAAATTCGTTATGAAAATTATTCCTGATGTTAAAATAAAGAATAGTTTTTCTTTATTTGATAGTTCCTGAAGAAAAATATCGGAGAACTGAACACAAAATGTTTTAATATCTACACTAAATAAACAAATACGAACTGTGTTTATATTTTATGAAAAAAATTTGACCATTGAAGAACCTAAAAGTTTCTAAAATATTCGGATAATTCCGAACTTCGACATACGTATCTTTATCTACTCCTGTTGTATAATGCACGCGTTTTAGTACCGTTTTGATTAAGAAATTATTATTTTCACACACGTAGAAAAAGTGTAGAGGGCATGGAATGCTCTTTCCTCAATCGTAAGGGTTGCAATTTTCCATATTCTTGAGGAAACTGATACCATACTATGCTCGCTGAACAAATATACAAATGTTCATGACTTACTTGTTTGCTAAGCAACAACGGTGTAATGTTGCATTGCTCTGCATCCAATCCGTACCGAAACTCCTCTCGGCGCAGCTGCAACGAAATAAATGTCTTTGACCATACGTTATTCAATCAAACAAGGCTTATCAATTTAGAAAATTAATGGTTATCAGCATAACTACAAAGCAAAAATCATTATTTTCATACATAATAGTCGAAGGAAGTATACTATACTAATTGTACTATTAGACTATATAATATGAATGTTACGCCCTTTTCTTCTCCTGTAAACGATTAACTAACATGCGTTTTCTTTACCTAGTGCCCAATTGAATGGTTCCACTTCGCCTGTGTGGGATTAACAACTAAGCCAAAAGGAAAATGGTACTGCCCGAAATGCATCCAAGACCGAAAGAAGAAATAGAACGCATGAATCAAACACGATATATGTTACTCATGTTAAAGTCATTAGGTAAAATGAAGTATAGTTTAAACAACTACTGATGATCACAGAACATGTAAAACTTCTGCGGGAACATTTATGACCTATTTGGTGCCATTTATTATCATGCAGATGTGCGAAATATGCTGTAAAGAAAACGTCATAAATCATATAAGGCATTTACAATTGTTCTTAATGATTTTATTTATTTCCATAACGTATTTGCTAGATTTTCATTGAAAGTTATAATTTTTATATTTTTACTCGTATGTTTTAAACCTGTACAATTTGCATGTATGTTTACACTACTTGTTTTTTAAAACATGTTTATCACATTTTTGATTACTTGTATTTTTTTGCAAATAATGTCTTTGCAAACTCAATCCCAATCCCACAATCACAAACAAATAATGTGCATCGAGAAACGCAGTATGATGTAAAAATTGAATCAATGCTCTTTACAATGACAGTTAAATAAAGTGCATTAATTGAATTATATATTGCCAGTTCGCTAGCAAACGCAATTAAATAAAATTAACTCTCTAGGAGGAAGAAACTAAATGGACCGTCCTATCACAGTTTGAAGGATACATCGCTGAGCGAGTACGTTAATTAAAATTGAGCTAAAGATAAATTAAATTTGTTTACATATACGAAAATGTTGTCATACTTAGAATTAACCTATTTACAACACGATGGCTTCATATCTATCGAAACATAAAGCCTCTTCAGTTTACAACAACAGAAAGTGGCTTATCGATAGTTTAAACAAACTGAAAGCGTTAACGAAAAGTGTTTACACTTTGTAAGTTTCAAAATTTCCCATTTAGTTTGAATCAACTAAAGAAAGTTCGTAGCGATGAGGAACGTAAACAATGTGACCATGAAATACACGACGAACGCAAGACACCTGTATCAAAAGCCATTTGCAAGTGGTGCGTTGACGTAGATCTCCACCCACAATGGACAATGAGGTGAGACTGGCCCGCCCCAGCTCCAACCATTCGGAATTGCTAAATGTGTCAACCCTGTGCGTACCATTCCCCAGGTGCCCGTCAGTGACTTGCTACCCTCAGTTGCAATGAGTATATTATCAGCATATCTCTGCTGCACCTGAGCGCACGCCGTATTCGTGTGCAATGGCACAATCGGTTTGAGGTCTTTGCGTTCGATGCTCGGCAAGTGGGTTAAATCGCCCAGAACGTAGATAAAGCCTGGTGATTTCTGCTGCAGGCCATTCTTGCCATTCTTCGTGAGGTTACCATTCTTCTGGTCGTCGGTGCCATTCGTGAGATCTGCTTCCAAGTCGGCGAGACCTTCTTCAATCATCTTCGAATCGGACTGCTCCATGTATTCGACGTTCAATAGTCGAAATCTGTTCAATCCAATTGAGAATTCAGCAAGGGACCAGTTTGTCACGTCGTCATGCTTTATTAATTCGGCTAGTTCGACGCCAATGCCTGGAAAGTGAATATTTCATTATATTATTAATTGTAACATATAATTTTGTATGGACGTTAATTTCGAAGATTATAGATTATTCAAATTTTTCAATTTTAGCAAATCAAGAAAGCAGAAATGACGAAAATTAAATTTAAAAATGCTTGATTGGGAAAATAACCGTGACGAGTTATCTTTTATAAGCTTTTGAAAGTAATTTTCAGATATGAGAGATATAGAGGGTCTATGTTAATATAAATCTTTACAAATAGGGAAGTTTTGCTTTTGCTCGTGCAGATGTCCAAGAAATCATTCATTAGCAAAAATTATCGATACTTAACGAAACCTGAAATATCGATTTACAATCAACAGTTTTATCCGTTTATGTGTTAATATATATGTGTTTTTGCTATAAAGTGGTATACTTTTTTTATTGTGGTATTAACCAGCAAGGTTTCATTAAACTAAATAAAATATCTACATATTCCGATAAAAAAAATACCATTCCTATTTAATACCAATTTGAAATACTTTAAGAGTACATAATTAATTACCTCCACTGTGTGCATCGTAAATATATGCCAAACGCGAGTGTCGTATTACTAGACACTTCCATTCGTAGCTGTTGGTCCGAAGTTCATTGACTTTGCGCAGCTTGGGGGCATTCAGTTCGTCGCAGATGATCTCCAACGCATCCTCATCTTGAATATCTTGTACGCAAACCACCGACCACCTACGACATACATGTATGTTTAATAAAGTAAGAACCAATCATAATGATATATCTGCACATATTAACCCTTCCATTACTGGCAGGAATATTAATGATGAAGTTCCTGTTCGACAACTATACTTTTACATTTCCGAAACTTCCCATACTACCTACATTCAAACATTTTTTTATTCATAATGTAAATGTTACTTCGAATAAGAAGTCCTTTAAATGTTAAAACATTCTACAAATGTGTAATAATTTCGATCCTAGACACCACAGATGGTCAGAATCAAAAATGAAATCATTTAATCATAAAATAGTTTCTAAACATACTCTGTTGATTGAAAGATTAAAAGTTAATGAGGTGACAAAAGGAGGTAATGACCAATTGTAGCATAGGAAGTAATTTACAAATCATTGCTCTTCTTCAGTCAATTGACTGAAGACGAGTAGAAAAGCAAAGTTATAATAATGAATACATTCTTACCGATTTTCCAAGATTGTCCGACATATTACCTCCCGCACGCCCAAGTTCTGCGCCTTCTCGTATGTAAATTCATGCAAATTCCACGTCGCTATCCTGAACGCATCTCGGCCGTTGCGTGAGTACCGAAACTCCTCCTCAGGAATGGGGCGGTACGAGTACGCCGACAGCAGGTCGAAAATGTCGGCCAAGGACCCTGCGGACGGCAGCGTGCCGTTCGCGCACTGCAACTTCACTGGCGCACTGTTGGTTTTCCTTGAAAGGCAGACAGAAAAGAATATCTGAGTTATTGTCGCTACTCGTCTACATAACCGACATAAAACAATCAATACAACTGCATTTTGCATTGCTTGAATTACAAAATATAATTCTTAAGCTATGGTACGAAAAGATTAAAAACTTTATTTCCTTCTTCTTATCACAACGTTGTATATTTCATTATAATTGCTCGTTTGCCTATTTATTTAAATTACAACTTTGTTTTCTATATATGTAGCTTGCAGTCCAGTTTAATGTCAAGTAATGCGTTATTGTTTCAATGATGATATCGATAAAGGCAACCCAGTTTTTTTTTCGCTGTTTGCTTCGACCTACCTGTGTCGTGTCGGCGTCGTGGTGCCATTGAGGGAGCCATTCATGTGTGTACCATTTGCGGTCCCATTCGATATCCGGTGACTGTGCGACGATACTTCCGACGCGCTCGTCGTCCGCGAAAGATTGCGTACCGTTGGATAGTCATCGTCATCCGTAATTGTCAATTGATGGCACATGCTGCTTAATTTTGGATGATTTATCGCTCGTACTTTTATCAGATCATCGATCTGTAATTACAAATGTAGCATTTTAATGGTGTACCTATTTAGATATATGAAAAAATCGAGTATAATTCAAGGAATATTATTATAATTTAATACAAAATCGTTTTGCGTGTGAAATATCATTGCGGAAGTATTACCTCTTTGATAAATTAAAGGCAGTGTACCCAATGAATACATTAATTATGCACGAATTTGCCTTGCATGTGCGTGACGGGAATGCTTACCAATTGAACGACCCCTATATGGGTGGCACATTTGTTTTATCAGCTTTTCAGTTAACTTTATTTAGACCTCTACACGTTACAAACAAAAGGTTCATAGGTAATTCAAGTTTTGTAATATACCCGTCATTTTGTTTTATTTCCGGGTGGTAGTGTTGGCTGTACAGTTCATTGAAGGTCATTTCATCGAGGACATTTTACCGAAATTATTATAAAACAAGGACAGACCAGTTTGTTTTAAAATAGTTTCAAAAAATTAGCTGCTGAATTTATAAGGATTTTCTGAATTTCAAATAAAGAAATATAATTTAAAAACAAATTGCAAATAAAAAATATCACAAATTTCCTCCCTAAATAAACAAAATCAAAATTTTCAAACTTTTCTGGCTTTTTTGTTGTTGTTTTAAATGATATCTGATAACATGACTTGATAAAATCTGACAAAAATAAAATAAACTACACTATAAACTAACAGAACCAAAAGCCTTCCAAATATTTTCGTATTTTATTAGAGTCGAGTCATATGCGAGTTATTTCTCAACAATTTCTTTATTTTCGGATGGTGCACATACAAAGCGCGTGACATCATACTCTTGATATCACTTGATAAGAATACTGCACTTTGATGAATATTAATTTACACTGCATTGTGCCAAAGTTTGACGTCGAGCGTCCATCGTTCACAACATCGTTTGCGTACAAAGGAGCAGGTATGGATCAAAGATCACTTCGTAATTGTCCGACATTGTTCACAAGACGACAGCATGGTTAATGTTTATTGGCAAAATATCAAATCGATAACGGGCAAAAGGAGTATCGCAATCGCTCTGAGATATAGAAATGATCCGATAATATCTATGATTAATGATAAGCCGAAGTGGTTTAAGAATTGCGATTATGATAGTAGCATTACAACAAAGAAATATAATGATAAATACAAAAATTAATATCATATTGACTAATCTTATAGAATTCTAAATAAGTCACTATAGGTATTTCTAAGAAATTCACCTCAGATTTGCATGAAAATTCCAATTTTCGTACAAATCTCAGGGGTCAACTCCAGAGCCTCGCCTCATAAGTTTTAACAAGTAACTATATATTATAGTGAATGGAAATTGGAATCAGAAGGAGATAGAGAAATGTCATATAAAGCTAATTATAATAGATATTTCGAGATGGAAATATTTTTAGTGAAAACAAGATTTGATTTCTCTCATAAATGGGGAATTTCAAATTAAGATTCATGGTTAATTGCTTAATTTAATGGTAAAACAATTAATTTCTCTAGCTCATCTCTTGGTGAACCTCGTACCCACAAACGATATTCAAATCTTTAACTTTTTTCAATTATCACTCTTTGATGAAAGCTATACAGCTAATACATGCCTAACGCGGATTGGATTAGTTTACCCAAAAGATTTGAGACCATCCTTCCAAGTACACGGTACGGGTTTTGATTCTCGCTTCATTTCTATCAAACTTCATTGCATCTATTAATTCTTTTCACCACTCCCTCTGTCCGGATTTGCGTCTCCTACGGGATTTTAATATTGAAGTTGCTTGAAGTTCCTTTATCAGCCTAGCCGCTTTACGGGGATGGGTCTTTGGTCTATGTTTCGCCCAGGGTATTTTGGGGGTAGGCTGCTAGACTTGCCCAAACTGAAGATTTCTCACAATTATATATGTGAGGAAGGTTGCCGATGTGAGTAGCGATTACAACTAGAATTTGAACCTAGAACCTCCTACGATCTTTCCAATTGGGCTACTACGCTCTCCAGGCCCCACAGTTAAAGGGTGATAGTCACAAAAGTACCCAATTAAAATAGATACTTTTGTTCGATACTTATCGATATTTGTCATCACTTCAGGTATCGACGAGGTGACGAGGTTTCACCAATACTGTAATTAACCGGACAGTGGGTTTGGTATGCATGCAATGGCACAGTACAATTTAAATTAGAAAACTGCACGAAATAATATATAAGAAATTTCTCATTTACTACAAACTAAACTAGTTCAACATTTATACATGGTGCAATTTCCAGGAACATATTTTTCGAGATACAGCAAAAATTAATTATCTATCAACACCATAAATACTAAAAATGATTTTATAATTTAAATATACATGATATGGCGAAATTTACCAAGTTTACTCAACCGTCATGTAAAAATAACGTTACCTGGCACATTTTTCAACTTCTCACGTGTTTTGAACGAAACTTGATTACCAATTGTAATAATTGGTTGGACACTTATGAATTTATACGCCTATACAATTCGAATATTTGGTAATTAAGGTGCAAGATAATAAGATATAACATTTTCTTTATGATTTGGTTATGTGAATGAACATATCATAAACATTTTTTACGTCTTGACAACTTCATTCCCTATGTTAAATATAATTAAAAGGAGACAATAACAAAAGGCAATAAAAATGAACATATATGATAAATATATTATTATGCTATTGTCAAGTCTTGTACTCTCAAAATCAAAAGCAAATTCATTTAAAACTTTGGAGAATCCCACAAAGTCGAGTGTTTCCAATTGCCAACCATAATCTTATCGTGAGAAACCTTTTATCGTTGTTAACTGATAATATTTGAAAATAGAAAAACACAAAACATAACATGACGTCTAACACAAAACGCGAACAAAATATTAACAAAAGAAACGAAAAAAAAAACGAATACAATCGATATAACTGCTGCTATAGTAAGCGACATTAATGCATACGATTGAATAATTGAACAGACTAAAGCCACGGACAAATAGCAGACAGTATTCAATAATAAATCATTACTTAACCTGCTTTTACGAAAATGTCTCTAACCTTTGCATTCCATGTAATTTGTTCAAGTTTTTTCCACATTTTCAATGAAAATACAACCGATGGCGTCAATTGATTAAATAACAGAGTTCATACGATTGCAAGTAGTATTTAAAGTGAAGATTTTACAATAAAAACCAAACTATAATTGAAATAATGGCAATCGTACGAACGGTTTGACGTGCGTCGGCCTACACACATTTATTTATATTTAGCCTACATCTGCATACGTGTAATACTAGACAAATCGATATACCGATCATGTATTCATCTTTTGAGCAATTTCAAAACGACTACAATGTCTAGACATGCATTGTGCACCCAGATTAAATCACTGAGAATGAGTAGAATATCCTGTATGCGTTTTTGAACTGAGTGAGAACATAAACGTACAAAATTTTATAATTGCTATAGCAACTAAACGATTACACATTACACCTTGCACCCATCCTTAGCGACGCGACCGAAGCACACGTGCTAAACAACTAATAAATAAACAAATAAACGTCATTTATCGTTGAGAAATTAACGCAATTTCACGTGACGCAGATGAAACGTCGAGAAAAACCTCGTGAACTTGAAATTGTGCGCAGCGAAAAGTAAATTTTTGGCCAAGACTTTGTATTAATAAAAAGTAAGCTATAAAAATAGATAAACTTGAAATTGCGTTCGGTTACAGCTCTCAAGTGGCTGTGCTATTTATACGCCTTTTTAATTTTACTACATTTTCTGCATTATTGATGCGCAGAAAAAAGGTATAGACTGCCAGAATTATCTAATAACTTGCCAAGTGTATAGTTCGTTTTTATCACTTAAGTGGAAGCTGGATTTATCAATAGCAATGATAAAATCAAAATTACCAATTGGAAAGTTTTTTGAAAAAAAAATTATAGTCATAATCTACATTGTTGAAATTTCTGAGGGTAGATACTTTTTACCATTGTAAGTATAAAGAGTAGAAAGTATCGATGTGAACGTATCTAATGAAACTATCGGTACTTATTGGTATCAAACGAAAACGCCCTTGGCGCCACTTATTATATTTTTCTGAATAAATACAATAATACATTTTTAATAAAATTATTCGTTGCTCTTAGTTGTGTGTGCCCACTGTGACCAGAGTTAGCTGTCGTGTTGTCTGGCCAGACAAATATGCTTATACATGCTCACGCGCATGCGTGAGTTTGCTCTTGACTATAACTCGGCACCGTGTGTCAAACCGTGCAACATGCTTAGCACATACTACTTTTTTATGCGCCTTTGTATTGATTGAAGAATGTAATTTCAAAAATAAGAAATAATCCTAAACCTGCCAGCAGGATCAGTATGTCTATAAGGTGCCTGATCATCAGAATCACGTCATAAAAAATGACATCAAAGTTACGTATGAGTCTCAGGTCAAGCATGCATAAGCGTAATTATGTGGCCATGTGTGTTTTTTTTCATTATATGTTCATTATATTTCATTATATGTTACTATGAAATTGATCCAAAGGAAACGAAATTTTAAGATTCCAGGAGGGTATTAGCCCCCCCCCCCCCTATATGGTGACATCCATGATTTACTCTTATTTCAAATTCCGCATATATTATTTCAGGTTCGGCAGATGGTAAGTTTCACAGTATTGGGATAAATTGTTGTAATTTTAAGATTAATCTGTAAATATTATATGATTATATGCTAACGATGAAATTGCCATGTAATTTATTTTACTTGTGATGCAGCATTTTACACGGTGCTTAGAGTTATTTAAAACTAACAAGTGCTGTTTTTCTATTCCGCCACTGTCGTCATTTTAATTTAATTAAATGTATTTCATTATAGATGCAAATAAGAAGCACATTTCGTGTCAACTACCCAAAATTATCTAATATCTTGCCAACTTATTTTCTACAAATATTTGCGAATTTTGTTACATGCTCAAAATAACTTTCGTTAGTGCACCAAAGTACATAACTTCGGGTGGAAATTTCCACAATCTCAAAACCATAAATTGCGATAAAACAAAACGGATGATTCAAGCATTATACGCAACCATAAACAGTTAATTAAATGTATGTATTATGTAAAAACGAAAACAAGGTCGCGTTCAATGTCTACGTGCATTTAAATGCAGTTACTGCCTTGGCGTCGAAGAGCATCAACCAAAAAAAGTTAATTACACCTGTCGTTTAATTAATTTCTAGTCAATTTAATTCACACACACTTTACAATTTCTTCATTTTAAACTTTTACTTCAAGTTCGACTTTTTTATAGAAAAGACATTAATAAACATATGTTGGCAAACTTGTCGCAGTTTGAACCCAGAACAATTATCGATATCATAATTCTTTTTTAATCTAAAAGTCAATTTCCATTGTTATTTGCTGGCAATCATTTTAGTATAAAAAGATAATAATGTTGATGATTGTACCGCGTGCCGCATGCGTTGTTGTTTTTAATATGTATTGAAGTAAAAATACGTGCTTACCTTTTTGAACGGTCCACGTTTGTTGCGATGATGCACAATATTCGCGGCCATCTCCTGCGTCATGCCGTTCACGCACTGCAGTTCGAAGACATTTGCACGATTCACATCCACCAGCTTGGGGATTTTCACGTCCGGACTCTTTAGAGAGTCAAAACTCTGCGCGCGCGAATTAGCGCAACTGTTGTGCTTTACGCAAATCTCGCCGCGAATGCGGTCCAGGTTATCCGCGCCGATACCACCAACTAGGGCGAGATCTTCTATCTTTCGAAAGCGGCCAATTGCCTGGCGATGTTTGACGATTGCTTTTGCAATATCTCTTGTTATACCTGTAAAATTGAAATTGAGATTAGATCGAGAATTCTTGTAGAATAGGAAGAAATAAATTTGTTTTTACGTAATGTTTATAAAGCGTGTACTATTTTTATAATTACCCTATTTCTTTTTGCAATAAATTGATTTCATCATACTTCCTGTATGATTATAGTTTGCATAATTTCATATTTTATCAGTATTTCTGAAAAATTTGACAATATTTAGTACAAGAATATTTGCAACATAAAGCAGCAGTAGCTGTCGCTTAGTCTGGCCAGTTTACGCTGACGCGCATGCCTTACTTTTGACGGCGCTCTAACAATAAGTAAGAAAACACTTTCTGAACATGAAATTGTATATGTGATAATTTAGCAAGTAATAAGGCTATTAGTGTAGGAAGTAATTTTAGTCCTGTAAAATTGTGAGTTGCTTTATTGTCCATAGTTTTAGCACCGGATTGTAACAAACATGTTTTGTTTATTTTAGAAATTTGTAATTTGACATGTTTGATTAGATCTAATGTTTAAAAATGTTGATTCATTATTTTCGAGACATTATTTTTAAAACCAAAGGACGGCAGCAAATTTAAGGAAATTTTGTAAGAAATTATAGGTATTAGAAATTTCCTTCATTTGCGTTTTCATTACTTGCGGATTTAAACAATGCGACTCAATACATTCTCCTACATTCGCGGTTAAAAATGTCTTTATTCGCGGATCTAATAAGTGCCTACATAATAATATTTAATGCAAACAAATGTTTAACAATTATTTGCTCGCAAACTATCCAGTATTGGGTTATATATATTTTTTTTTCAAAAATCTGGCACCCGATTGTATTTTTAGTTTTGAACATTCTTTTTGACATAGCGCAAAAATTAAATTGATTTGTTTAAATTTTTTGTCACCTAGGGATAATAGGTTTCTTATAATCCCATATAAATGACCCCGATATTTATGGAACATATACCCTGCAAATAAACGTTTTTTTTACTTCTGTTGTATAATGTACACATTTCAGTATCATTTTGATTAAGAAATTATCACACATGATCGTAGAAAAAGTATGGTGTACAACTCACATCCAATACTCTTTCCTCATTCGTATGAGTTCAGCACTCGCCTTTTAGTCATTCTCTCATGAAAAAGGCACCGTCCCATGCTCGTAATATACTAATATACAATGTACAAATTACTTTTTTTTTTATTCTGTATTCTTGGTTGAATGTCCTTGAAGTGTTTAAACGAACAAGTTTGGTTTATTTTTGTTGTTGTTTATGTAGGTAGTAACTAAAGAGCGCTAATTGTAGACTGTTAGTAAATGAAGACAACTTGCCTGATAACGTCATGAGTTCCTCCTCGGTAGCTAGATTAACATTCAATTGATCCAGCCTGTGGTCATCGTTGGGCAGGCTGAACGCATGGCTAAGGGACGTCGTCTTGTGCGCGCGCTTCAGGAACGGCGAACGCAACGAACGCCGTCGCTTCGGCACACTGTTCGGCTGGCCCATGTTTACTAACATACTGCACGCTGGCGTACGCGTCTGCTGCTGGTTCGCTGCCCGGGCCGGCCGTCTTCGTTTTCTACTCTTTTTTTATTTTAAATTCAACGCTTGGCAATCGCGAACGTTGTTTGCTTTCGCGCTGGCGGTAAACAAGTCGAGCGCCGCGCCACTACAACACAACTTTCCCGTGCGATTATTTCACGGCGGGAGGAACGCGCGTCGTCGTCGCCGGCGATACGTGCTGCTCGTGACTGGTGGAAGCGCACAACGGGCGGCGCGATTAATAATAATTCGCTGTCGTGACCGTCGAGGGTTTGCGGGCTGACGCGACGACACCGATCGCTCGCTCGCGCGCGCGCTCATTACGGCCCTCTCGAACTGCGACGCGCATAGATTGTCGCGTCGTTGTCGCCCACCTGTTTAACCTTGATCTCGGCGATCTCTGCTTTTCACGGCGCACGCACGGTCTGGGAAATGTTTTCCTCTTTTTATTATTATAAAGCAGGCCGTGTAGCCCTTATATGTATGACGTGCTACGTATGGGACAGAGTTTGTAAATCTTAACGTTTATATGTGTGATATTCAAAGTTATTGCCGTGTTTGAATACTTTACATATTGTGCAAACTATGCTAGTAATTTGTAGATTTTCTTTCAATGTTGTTTACGGCTTAAAATATTGAATTGTGTCTATTTGGTTGAATATTAATAGAAACTATTTAAATAATAAATAAATGTATTACGTATATAAATGAATATACGAATATATAATGAATATTACGATATACATTTGTTTAATTTAATAAATGGCAGTATTTTACATCATTTAAAATTAAAATAAGATTTTCTTTAATCTTATTTTTAAGTTTGTATGGATTTGGTTGCATTTACAGATGTAAATTCGGTTGCCTACAAATACTGATAAAATTGATAAACCACGTAGTGGCAAAATGTACTAAAATGTTCCAACTTTGTTCTAAAATATTTTCTAATTTACATATTATAGAAAACCCATTCTAGTGCGAATAGATTCTTCGTTAAATATAAATGATAACTCTCCTTCTTAGCGCACTTTCCCATATCAAACTACATTTGTCAGTTCATGTGAGAACATACAGATCCTCAAAAACGTTATATGTACCACAGTATTACCATCATGAATTTACTATTGTAAGCAGATTGAGAAAAAAATTTAACAACGTAGTTTCATGGCAAAACCAATAAGGATAAATAAGTTTTATGAAATTAAAAATTAGATAGGTATTTAAAAAATACTAGTACTCTTTTCAATATCTATACCGGATTACAATTACCTACCACTGCCAATAATAACCAAGAATAGGCTGTAAAATGTATCTTTATCAGTATTAAGTAGTCTAGCAAAAATCAATATTTTGTGTATAATATGGATATATTGTCTTTTACTTTTCATTCACCCGAATGTGCCAACTAACAATAGGCAACCCATTTTACTGCAGTAATTTCTAATGTTAGAATTATATCTGCTTTTAAGTATATTCCTCAGACAAGGGTATTAGCACGAGGTCGGCAGTGTGACGGCCCCTTTACATTTTAACAACTTTTCTCCAAAATCGTTAATAATTTGCACTCATTCAGTCAGATCTCATTATCATTCTAATCACCTTCTCGAAAAAATGTGTTAAAAAAGTATCATCAAGCATGCAAATTCACATAAATTGCGTTTATAATTTTTTATTACAATTTTTCATGAAGTTCTAACAATCTCTAAAAAGTGAAAAAGAATAATTAAGCCAATTTACAATCACAGCACCGTCGGAAATTTCATCATTCCTTCGTCATCCACATCTTTCCCAATATCACATCAATATTATTCGTTATATACCTACTTTCTAAGATAGCCAAATGAATAAAATTAAAATTAATGGTAGACACATTATTCGACAATGGTAGACAAATTATTCGAATTTTAGCAAGATGATAAATAGGCATGAGATAAGTCTAATCAATACTGATTACCTCATCTTATCACAACATAATAAAACATACTAATTAACACCACACAATAGTAAGAAGTGCTTGATGCAATCGATGCTCCACCAGCTGTGTACTCATTAGTAAGGAAATCAGTGGATATTTTAACATTTAAGTTTTCCTAAAAACAAAACAAAAATAAAATGTATTCTTAAGATAAGTAAGGAAAACGTACTTTAAGCTCCTTGATTGTTTTCAAATATATTTCAATCTTGTCTTGTGCGTTTGCAAACAACTCCTCCGTGTGTTGCAGGCTTTTCTTGGTCGTTTTTAACTCCTGATTCAATTCAGCATTCTTTTGCTTCAATTCTATGCAGAACAACATTAAACAAACAGATAAATATTATTATAGTTATATATTATCTTACCACCAATGTTTGCCATCAATACAGATTCGTTCTGGTTTTTTTGACCAATTTCAGTCTTACAGTTCACTATATCCTCATGCAATATGTGGTAATGAACACCGAAGTAAATGCAAAATACAGTAAGGGCAAACCATAATGTAAAAATGCAACTGTATTTTGTTTGTTTTTTACACTGTTTACTGCAACGTTCTTCACGACGATTCAAATGGGGAAGGGTGTAAATATAGCCCTCTCCGTCAAAACGATTTTGAGGCATTTTATTATAGAACTCAGCACGATCACTTGAATTTTTGTACAATAGTTTGTACAACTATCGATTAACAAGCATTCCGAATATTTGTTAGTGGTGACGATATGTTGCAAGGCTATTATTTTAGGAACGCACAAAGCACAAGTTACACTGATGTTAAATGCACATGACAATTGTATTAGCATTAGAATTGTTATATGCACAGATCATATGGTTATATGGGATGCCCCGCGCTGGAAATAGTTTAATTGTTTGTAGGTATCAGATGTTGTCTTGCACTGTTGCAAGATCTCTACATGAAAGACGTGAAGTAATGTTTCAAATGGTTGGGAAATTAATTTCAATTGTACTTATAATATATCTTAACAAATTTGTTACTTGTTTTTAAGTAGTAATATTTACTTAAAAGTAGTGACTATAAAGTGACGAATTTGGAAAAGAGTGACGATTAGACTAAAATTTTAAATTAGAATTGTGAAGCCTACTAATCACTTTGAAGTATATAAAGTTAATATTAAAAAACGAGATTAGATAACATATTGATTGTGTTGAATAACTATTCAACATCAATTAACTGTGGAATAGTATAATATAACAGGCATATCTAGAGTATCATTAGATCAAGAAAGACATTTTCACAATTTAGAATGAACCCGGAGTACTAAACGATTCCGCTGAAGTAATATACATTTTGGGTTAGGTTTGCTTTAGGGCAGATGAGGTTAAATATAGGGTAGGGTAAGTTAGGCTATGTTAAATTAGATTAGGTTATGGTAGATGGTTCAGGTCACACCGCCAACAACTGAAGTAATATAAATTTAGGACATGTCGAGTTTTGGGATTCACACATACATACGATACAACACGTAACGTACGTAACGAAACTATTTTCGGCATTTTGTACACATTTTGGAGTTTAGGGATTTCCGCATATTACAAGTGAATACTTATTACCTCCATCGGATAGAAGTACATGGTACCTAGTAACCTGAACACAAACTCCCCTGATAACATTGAGAGTTCCGGGGGGAAGCAAACGATGGCAACGCTCACAAAATGGCGACGTCCATTATTTACCCATATAAAATGTTCCGTTATACTCAAATGTTTTATTCCGTTTCCATATTAGACATTCTACATCCTACATATGATAACTACAGGTCAATTAACATTTCATAAGTCACGTAAACCTATGCATCTGAAAATATTCGCTGTAGGCGAGGTTCCGTATACTGAAGGTTTCGTATTTGGCAGATTTCACTGTATTTATATATTTACACAATGTTTAGCTAATTCTAACAATACGCTTACATGTATAAATTTGTAGATTCTATGTGAAACGATATGATAAGACGTGAAATATTGAAATATGATATACTAATTATAAGATAAAATAAGATAATATAATTGTAAGTACAATAAAACAAAAATAGCAATTTGTTTAGCATTTTATATATTAATCTACTTGTTATCAGAGTCATTCATATAAACCATTAGTCATTGTTTACATACCTTGCAATTTAAGATTATAAACTGACTGGTTTTAGTTGATCTGTACAACTTTCAATTTGGTAAAAAGTAGCAAAATTTAATCAAAAGCAGTTGTACCTAATAGTAAAGTGTGGCGATAGCATTATGTAAGAAATAGTAAAATTTGACATTACCGTCCTTGAAAGTTATGCAACCCCACGTAACCAACAAGTCTCAACCTGTCGGGCACACGTTATTCGCATTCTAGCTTCCAATTGCGAGTGAGTAGTGATGTGTGCGGAAGTTTTTGCGTTTTTGTTTAAAAACACAGCTGTGAATCAATCAACTAGGGAGTGAAATCATTTTCTATTGTGTTCTTTCGTTTTTATTGCTATATTTGCAATGTCTATCGGCCGTTCTACAATGCTCGATTCAAGTTAGTGTTTGAAAAGTTCTAGAAAGTTCTGCAGCATCTTCGCATCCAGGTTGTAGTTGACAAATTTGAGGTACGCCGGTATGGCCAAAGCTGGCATGTCGGAAAGCGATTCGGAGAACACCAATTCGCAGCCAACGCAACCGTCCGCCGAAGTTGTCGAACAAAACGGTGCCAATCAGCAGTTGCAAAATGTTGCAACCAACGACAACGCCTCCAACGTAGTGCAAAATCCGATCGTACAAACTTCCATGCCGATCTCCATCGTCATCCAATCGTTGGTGCAGAATCT
The DNA here is from genome assembly GCA_027575185.1 of Mimaenictus wilsoni. Classification (NCBI taxonomy): domain Eukaryota; kingdom Metazoa; phylum Arthropoda; class Insecta; order Coleoptera; family Staphylinidae; genus Mimaenictus; species Mimaenictus wilsoni. The sequence goes on along the minus strand of JAODAC010016403.1, from coordinate 49,681 downwards.
TTGCTTTAACTACGAACACGATGGCGAACAGGCGCAAGCAATGTACCTGAAGATATGTGAGATGTTGTACAAAATGATGGTAATTGATGATAGCTATCTTATGTCGGAGTTTGAAGGTATCCGAAATCAATGCCAGCGTGCTTTTCACCACTTCCTCACGGCCTCAAGGGGTGATGCACAAACTGCGTTGACTCCGATGTGGTCGAATGATGTGTGCAATGAGTGGTCACACTACAAACGCGAGTTTCAAGAGTTGGAATTCATTGCTAAAGGTGGTTTTGGCCGTGTCTACAGAGTAAGGCATAAACTGGATGATACCGAGTATGCGGTGAAGAAGATCTTCATCAGGTCGAATAGCATCGAGTCAGTGAAGAGTTACCTTGCGGAAGTGAAAACATTCGCCAGCTTGAATCATTCCAATATAGTGCAGTACAAGGCAGCATGGTTGGAGTTGGGTGCAAGTTCTGATGGCATGGATGGCTCATCCGACGATGAGGAATTTGGAGAGGAGAGTGAGTTCTCATCGGAATCCAAATTTAAAGAGGATGCTACAACGACATCGGTTTTTGCTGACAATCGTAACTTAGACTACGACTATCCTCAAGATTCGTCTTCAGAGTTTGATATTTGCTTTGAGAATTCAAGGCATTACTCGTTGACTGATTCTACAAGGCATGCGAAACATAAAGAGTTAAGGGTGAAAAGAAATTCCACATCGGAGGGTGGCAATGCTATTTGCAACGTTGAGGAAATTCGTCGATTACAAACAAGGCCGCATCCAAAGTGGGCTACGCTTTTTATACAAATGAATTTGTGCCATACGACTTTGAAGCACTGGTTGGAAAATCGCAACGCAGCTGAATCTTCAAGTCCTCAAGCTTTGTTACCTGTGAACTGCAAAAGGAGATATACAACAGTTATTGAGATTTTGAAACAAATTTTGACAGGTAAAATTTTATTATTTTTATTTTCCTTCTGTTTTGAAATGCATTGTTGATTTCTGCGTCTTATTGGACTATTCTTCAAACTTAACTTAAAAATGTAAGATTTCAAGTATCGATACTTTTTTGGTAGTGTCAAAATCAAATTAGAGAATGGCAACGACATCCATTGATATCTCGGGCGTCTTTTATTAGCCATTTGCGACTCAATGGTAGTGACATTTTGTGAATGTTGTGTTTCGCTTATACAGATGGCGGAGATATTCTCAATTGGTAACTAAGGGCATAGATACTTATCGATGTTTAAAATAACAATCTGTCCTGAACTGAAGTATACGCACGCCGCCTCAGCTTTGAAACTACTATGAACACATTACATAGCTTATGATCAGCCGTAGGATGTGTATACCATTATTTAATCAAAATCGATAATAAAATGTGCATATTATGAAATAAGAGTAGAAAAATATAATATGATCATATAAGAGTATATGTCATACTTGAAGTAGTAAGTGATAAAAGTGAGAAAAACACACATTTCAAATTAATCTGAAGGTATCAAAATCAATAATACACCCTATCTCAACCCTCATGAAATTAAACATAACTATTTTATTACAGGTTTAGAGTATATTCATTCAAGGAATATAGTTCATCATGACATCAAGCCTAGTAACATTTTCATGCACATGGAGAACAACAGACTTTTGGTGCAACTTGGAGATTTTGGCCTTGCCTGTCCACTCCAGCCGACTCAGCATTCCCTAGCAGGTGGTACTAAACTATACGCAGCTCCTGAACAACTTGCTGGAATGTGTAATCCAAAAGTGAGTACTTAACCCTGTTTTAAATATATTGAAATGTACGCATGTAATCTAACAGTCAGCTACGTCCTTAAACTAAAAACTTGCTGCTATCACATGCCTTCTAGATATTTTCAAAATTAACAATCAAGTTGTCAAAATGTAATACTGAGTCCTTTGGTATTTTTTGTTCAAGAGCGATTTGTATTCTCTGGGCATCGTTGTTTTCGAACTCACCGAAACCTTCTCCACCGACATGGAGCGCGTCACGAATATTAGCAACCTTCGTAAGGGTCAGCTTCCAGCTAGCACATTGAAGCAGCAACCTGAACTATCGGAAATCATCTCCGAACTCGTCGTCCGGCAATCTTCGGCGCGTCCAGATGCTGCCACTCTTCTGAAGCGCATCAACGAAAGCGAGCAGTTGCTCGACAATGCCACAGAGCGCGAAATGAAGCAGATGCAGCAGAACTTCGAGGCGCAACTTGCTGAGCGCGATGCGGAAATCACACGCCTGAAGAGGGAGATACAGAGGCTACGACAGGACAGTGCCACATCCGACGATGCTGCGTAGAATAAGCGATTCGTATCGAAATCTCGCTATTAATTTCTTATTTTTATTTTTCTACTCGTGTTTCGCTGCTGAGAAACTCTAATAATTTATATCTCAGTCCAATGTGCAGTTTACAAATTCGGCGACTCGAAAAGAGTTTAATGTTATACATTTTACGAGCGCCTTGTTTGTTGCTGAGTATTATTTTTTTGTACGTTCATTTTGTTCCCCTGGCTGTGCCCTTGTGTCAGTCAGTTTGCTCAATTGTCCTCGTACAGTGGATGATTTTTTAATAATTAGGATGGATCAAGTTTGATTATGAAATGATTTGTGAATATTGGCCGTTACATACTTAGGAAATTTCGAATTTTTGATTATGAAAATCGCACGCGGTATGCTTTACCTTCTATTAGAATTCAATTCAAATGTTTAATGTTTTGTTTGATCCATGACTGAATGAATTGAAATGTGAAGTGAATTATTGTGATATTGCATTCAAACTACAAATAACTGATGATTTCTGTGACGTTATTGACAAGTTTGGAGCGCATAGAAATATGTACTTGATACAATATCTTTCGAAAGATTATATTAAATTTACGTTTTTGAAAAATTGCTTTTTTGATTGTGCATTGTAAAATAGTGATAACATCCTCCAGAAAATTATTTTACTCGGTTCGTGACGACTTATCAATAGCAGAGCAACCCAAAATCCATTTTCTTAGAAGACTCAAAAAATATATGAAATGATAGTGACCTTATAAATCTTGTTTCAGGGTTTAAAATAATTTCATTTTAAGCGAAAATAGTTCCAAAACATAAACCTATAAGACCAATAATAATGCGACACTGAGCAAAAAATCGAATAGCAGAATTCGAAAGAAAAATAATAAATACAGAAAATGGGAATGGACCTGAAGGAAAATAGAATTCGAGATATGGAGAAATATCGGTGTGATTATCCTGAAAACAGATTTAAATATATTTGAATGTGTGTAGTATTTATTAATTTAATGAGAGGATATTATGACAATATGGATTAGTGGATATGGGATTGCCAAAAATAAAAGTTGCTTATCTACAAAAGGAGAGGCAATAACGATCAAAGAATGCATCGAACATATAATTAATGAAATTATTTTAAATATAGACCGTAATCATAATTTTCATTGATTCAGCAGATGTTTTGGAAGTTTCATAATGTTTGATAAATCTATTTAATATAGGTCACCAATTGAAACTTCCAAAATTCCAGTTCTTTAAATAACATTAGCAATAATATCTGAATATTTCAGTTTCATAATTTTTAATTCGATCAAATAGCTCAACACATCACATCGTATTGGTAAAATATTACAGTCGCTTACATAATATACATAATGTAATCGATTAACGTATTCGTTATAAACAAAATCACAATCTCAACAAACATATTGAGTCAGTCGCTCGACAAGTATCGTTCGCCTTTCAGAATTCGCCCTGCATTCGTTAAACAATTTTTGAGGAGTAGATTGAGTCATATTAGCAAATCGTAGCAAAATATTTCTTTGTTTTGTACATTGGTACGATAATTATCAACATTTTTGCTCACACTTTGTGTGCATACTACATGCATACATCATGTTTGGCCATTTGCCGAAGGTAACCAGTGCATTGTAAATTACGTACACTTTGCAGCAGAGCAACACCGAGAAAATTTGAGTAGTAGAGTACATTTGAACATCGTTTAACAATGTTTTGAGCATTACATATTCGTAATTGTAGCAAAATATGTTTATTTCTGCATTATGGGAACTAACATTGGTCGTGCGCTCAACATATTTTGGTTCATAGGAACCAGTTCACAACTTGAGGAACATTTCAACAGCACCAGTAACATGAATTTAAATTTACATCCGGAAATACTGATTTGTATGACTGATTCGCAAATGCTTGTGTGCAAAATAAGTTCACTTCAAGTTAAGTAGAGTAAAATGTGCTTAAATACGTTGTAACCAACTAAGCTAGTGGACACCACAGCATAATTTCGTGAAAATTCAATAAATAGTGATAAAATCGCTAAAATCCCTGCGACTTTGCAAAATTCCGGACAAATTGCGTCGCAAATTATCATGTCCTCAATAAAGAAGAACCTCTCACACGAGTTAACAATTTAAAGTTGCCAAAAGTAATCTTTGGCGGTATAACTTGCAAAATTTGAGTTTCTTATGCTACTAGGTAGGTCTAATCGACTTCTGATAGCTGAAAGCGTTTTCTTTGAAGTTGATTATCACAACGGTGATGTTATCTAGCGATCCACGATAGTAAGCCTGTAGGGTGATACTCTTCGCACCGAAATCCGGTTCGTGAAGACGTTCTCGAATGAACGCCACTGCTTCGTCGTTGGAGAATGTATCCCAGAGACCATCTGAAGCTAGAATGACAAACTGTGGCCTATGGTCTTTTAATTCAAATGTGAGTATATCCGGATCGGCAATGACAAGATTTTTATCCTTCAACGGATAATCTCCTAAAGCCCGAGAGGTTGCAAGAATACCTGCAACTCTCCACACTCCGTTGAAGATCACAAAACCACCGGCTTGTTGAATACGCTTTCGTTCACGCATCTGTTGTGGTTTGTGATCGAAAGAAAGTGGAATTGCCATCGATCTGGAATCGCACATCACACCACGAGAATCACCCACATTCGCCACGACAAGTTTAGATCCTTCTAGCATCGCAATTAATGCGGTCGTACCAGCAACATCATAGTTTTTCTTTGCGTCCTGCACTAAAAGGCGATCTGCAGCTAAAACTTCGTCGGTGATTAATTTTCCTAGGTCAATAGAGCCACCTTTATTGTAGGTCGCGGCTGCGACTGGCTTCAATTCAGGAAGTTTGGTATTTTTGACTTCACGCGTTATAGGCCGCGTTAAACTATCAAGTTTATCAAGGAGTTCCTTATCTGTAATCTCCTTGGTACCTTTGAGGCATTCGTCAGTGGTGGACGTCGTTTTCTTAAAGCTTTTCTTCCTCTGAATCAACGGTGTCGATGGTTTCTCTTCACTCTCGTCGCATTTGATATCTTTCACAGGTGTAGATGGTTTCCCGTCGATGATTTGCTTCACTTCAACCACTTTATTGTAGATATTTGGTATGAGTTTGTCTTTGGCATAGTTGGCGGCGAATTCTCCACCGTGGCCGTCAAAGACAGCGAAGAGCGACACACCGGTAGCATTGATGTTTTCATTGATCACAAATCGATCCTCCATCTTCGGCCGTCTGCCCTGGATGGCATACGCACTCGCAGGCCCTACTTTCGACGACCAGCTTGCCTTCTCCACATCGGCGGCGCCGAAGAAACTTAACTTCGCCTCCTTCGTGCGTGGTTTGTTGATCGTGTACTGCAGTCGCCCTAGCAAATTACGACTCCATACATCCACCGAGTGTAAATAGACAACCAAAAGCACCATGATCGTGCCGACAAGGAGCACCTCCGGTTTGAACACGTACACGCGGAACATCCTCAGCAGGTGCGCGCCATACGCGACGGGCGAGAGGTTCAGCGGTAGGCCGCCCCAGGCGACGCGCGAGACGAGCTTCATATGCGACACGTACGTCTGGTAGAAGATCTTGTCGTCGAGCTCGTCTTCCATTCTACGACGCGGCGCATGGACGGGGACTGGGGAATTCGCGGAGCACGTACGAGCTGTCCGGTCTAATTATGTGACGTTCGCGGCTTGGCGGTGATGATGTGACGCCGCGCAGCCGAGTGACTACGGTGATTGCGTTCGCGAGTGCAGTACCGTGTTCATAGTAAGGAACGCAGGGCAAACGCGTTACACTCGTACCGATCCCGATCGCCTTCAATACGGCGATCCAATATCGACGGAGATTTGTGCAGCTTGTGCGCGACGGTTCGATGATCGCTTGGCCCGTCGACGACGGCGGGACACAGCCCAGCGCGCACAACACCTAAATTTAGATACGGCGGATGCGCGCATCCAACGACGTTGCCAAAAAGTCGTCCGGGCCCTTACATAAGTCGCATGCCCGCCGTAGCATCTCGCGCTCGCGACTGTTGAGCAAGTGCAGTAATTTGTGTCAAGAGCACCGAATTAATTACTGATGCGACAAATTTAGATACACTTTGATGCTGAAAGCACGGGACATATCCGAAATGAGGATGAAAATGAGTTGGTCTGCATGTAAATTTGGTTTTCATGCGATTTTCTTTTTCCGATATACTTTAATACTTTCTTCTAAAAATTTCGCACCTATCATTTGTGAATTTATATACCAAACTGATGATTTCAACGTCATAAATGTGTAGTTATGTCTGCTATTTGTCATGTCCTTAAATATTTCATTTCGGCAGTGCGATTCAATTAAAGAAATCATAAATGCAGAGCGAAAATAATTTGTTCTACTTTCCAATCTACTTTTACTAATTGGATTCTTGCCAAGAGATGTCTACTTATGCTAATACCATTAAATTGCTTAAATAAAATAATATCATTGACTTAAATAATTGTTGGATATCTTTTGATATTGTTAATCTGCTTAATCAGCCAGTCAAAAGTAATGTAAATATTTAAACTTTGCTCGATGGTTTGGTTGCCTACCTTTTATATAGAAACTATTGAAAAATAGTGACAATAATGTTCCACGTGCATGACGTTCACGTTCGATTAAAAATATATTGATAGAATATATTGTCTATTGATATCTAAAATCGCCGAAGTTGGTTCTTTGCGATATAATTCAAAATTTCAAAACTTACTCATGCGGTTGCCTATAGTCCGAGAAATTTTTAAAATTGTTGAAATCATGGGTGAGCAACTTCTTTTGCGAACAGAAATGTGTCTCCTCCTTGAGCTCTACCAGCCTTTCATATTTTCAAACTGGGGGTCACCCAGGGTTCGCGTGTTGCAAAGATGTCAGCGTCCCGCTGGTTGCTCAACCCTGGATTAAATAATATAAATTGCATTCTTTGTAAAATTATCAAAGTTATAATAGCGGCCGCATCCATGACGTTGTATAAGCTGTATTTAAATTTAGAAAATTAAATAATTATTTGCCTATAATTATAATTGGAATACGGTACTTTTACTTATTGCTTTTTGCCAAAATGAACCAACTATATTCATTCAAAGTAATTTATTTAAGCTAAGTTAATGACAATGATCTACATAACTTTAAAAACTTGCCCATCGAATAAATAATATAGACGAAGTTTGATTAGGAGTAACTTTGCATATTTGGTACCCTATCATATATTTATAACATTGAATATATTCCGAAAAAAGCATAATACTTACAATTAGTCTTGATTATATTCTAATATTATTACATTCGAAAATGTATGTAATGAGATCCTGCAAATTTTGTATTCTTGGCAAAATCAAATGCTCGTTGGGTTGCCTAGGATCAATTAAGATATAGTTTTATTATTTATTTACATGCAGATAATCGACGAGTGTCTCTCAAATAGTGTAGGTCAGTTTACAAACATTCAATAAAGTTAATAAACAACCGAACTATGTTTTTAATGAAAGCGTTCTTTAATAACAGGAATGGCGGACCTATGCCAGTTACTGACCGACGCAATCTTTTGTCCGATCAACAATTGGTTAGTAACCCACAAGAAGCGGGTTCCGCTCCTGGAAAATTTTGACCACGTCTTCAAGCTATGGGAGGGTCCCTTGGAAATTGGTTTTTTGTTTTACTTTTTTACAATAAATACTGATAATGCTATATTTTTGCACATTTTCAATAGGGACTCTTTCTTCCCTTAGGGCCTTTTGGGGATCCTCCATTTCAGTATAGGACCTGGAATGAGCACAAGACGGTAACACGTTAAAAAATCATAAAAAGTTTGCTCAACCACGTTTAAACTCTCCAAACAAAGGGCTATTCCCCTTAGGGTATTATTGCTCTAACCCAAGTCGTCTCATGTCCCTTGGTGACCTACTTATCGACACCTTCTTCATGTTTCGATTATTAACATTTAGATTTTTTGGCCCTGAAATATAAAGATCTCAGAACCCCTTAAACACCGGTACTACCCCCGACTTCCAGCGAAATCATTTCCAAGCACTTGTGAGAAACAGGACGAATGTAGCATTATCAGTATTATTCTAAAAAAAGTTCGAGCTGAACCATCAAAAATGCACGATTTACTTTCCAAACAAAGGGTTGCAACCCCTAGTTTGTCATAACAGTGAGTAATAAGGGGAACCAGTTTTATCACTATGAAACAAACACATAAAAGGACTTGAAATTACTCTCAGTTCAGCGTTCACAAACCCACACAATTATGCAAATATTTTAAGGTCACGCAATGTGGGCAAGACAGCACAACGGTTACGTTATTCTAGTTCGTACTCGTTATGCGGCATTGAAAATCAACTGCAAAAACGATAATCGGCGCCCGTGATCTCACCGTATCGCCACCTAACGCGCGAAGTTTGTTCGTTATGTGATTTTGCGATGGTGATGATGGCAACGCTACTGCAAGTATGAGTACAAGTATTCAGCGCAAATTTGCTTGACCGATGGATGCGTGCGGCTATTTCTCGCAAATTGCAAACATCTGCTAACCCATTTAGTGTATGTATTTAATTCCATAGAAAGTATGTGGCATGGAAACAGTGGCGTCTCGTCTATGGACATATGAGCATTGGGTATTCTTCATCCTCATTAAATAAAGAAAGAGGTACTGAGTTATATCTCATGACAATTTTCGCCGTTTTGAGCCTTAACGCTATTGGTGCAGTCGTTAGCCTGATTGTTGACCCGAAGGTTGCAGGTCCGATTTTATCCAACGAACCTTTTTTTTAATTTTGCAAAAAAATATATTGTGAAGGAATGTGTTGTGTGTTACCCACTGCCTAGGAGCAGTGTCGGATTCAGAAATGTTCATTAAATTTTATGTCGGACAATTGAGACCTTTTCGTTGTATGTGTAGCATAAAATAAGGTTTGGAAATACTGAGTAAGAGGTTAGAAACATTTTATCAAAAATATATTCACTTAATGTTGTATAAAAAAGAAAAGTCCGTGAAAAAATTAATAAACGAAGAACGGTAGAATTTGCTAAATAGGACGCTTGATAAACGTATTAATCCTGATAATAGTGTTGTAAATTTATTTCGTCTTTTTCTTTTTGATTTAATTGTTTTTATAATTGATAACGAAACATTTTCTGTGTCAATTTTGTTGGTTCTGATTATGTAATTGGTCCTGATTACGGGGAATCCACTGTATACTAATTTTGCGTCTTTCTTTAATAAAAAAATAAAAGTTATGGGAAAAATTAATAAATGAAGACCGGCAGACTCTGCAATTTGGGACGTCTGATAATTGGAAGTATTGTAAATTTATTCCATTTTTCGGAATAACATTCCGTTTAATCGGGACAAAAATGCATGTGAATGGAATTCAATTATATAGGGAAAATTTATTTTTTTCTTTCCTGATTAATTGTTCTTTTATAATTGATAACATTAGCTGTATCAATTTTGTTGTTTTGGTTTTATTTTCACTATATTTGTTTTATATTTTCTATTAAGTTTCGAATAATTGGTCCTTATTAAGTGAAATCCATTGTATATTGATTTTGAATCGTTCATGAATTTCATGAATTTTTATTTATAAATATTATTAAAGCCTCCATCTAAAGAAAGCAGCACGAGTCGGCACTGCATGGTGGTATTATATTATGGTGCGTACGAACAACAGCGAATGATCGATAAAGGAGCGAAAAGGACGCAGCGCCGACGACTGGAAGGTGCTGTAGGCAACATCAGACGCGCGTTGTGTCGCAGTGTTCGCTTCACAGCCCGCTGAGCATGCCGCTGATGCCGTTTGCGCCGGTTCGCGTACTCGTAGTAGTGTGGCGTAAATCGTAATCGAGCGGAATTTCCTCAGGAGTTGGTCGCATTGTCACTCTCACAGCGTATAGTACGTTTTTTTTTTCTGTTAGTATGCATGACATCGCCGCGTTGATAACATTACGAGCGCCACCGAAACGACGTGCGTGTGCGTTGCGTATTTAAATGCCCAGTGATTGTGCCATCCGCATCGGGAAGTGGGAAGCTCTCTCGCGCATCCGATACTGTTCGGCTACTGTGCGAGCGATGATCAATCCACAACGAGCATGTGTACAGGCGGGCTCCTGCTGCTGACGAACGTCGCACGATGAGCGAGAGGAAATTCGCGAAGGGCTTGTCCAAGCCGGGCACCGCCGCCCAGCTGCGGGAGACGGTGTCGCAGGTGGTGCGCGAGACTGCTGTTCAGGTAAGACGCATTTACTATCGCCACCTTTTCGAGTTATTTTATGTACGTGCTCTTCACCGGAGCGTGTTCATCTCATCTCGTTTAATTAGTATGCAATCTATCTATTTTTTTTAATTGTTAGAAAAACAAATGAATGCTACTCATTGTTGATTGTAGCAGGTGAACAAGTGGGAAAAGCAACAGCACGCTTTCGAAAACCAACGCAAACATGTATACTCTTCAACATATATACGTACATTTGAAACTGATACATGACATACTCTCGCGCACGTTGTTGATCGAGGCAGTTAATATTTTTAAGCGTTATGTAATTGCGAAGCGGAGTTCCTACTGGCCGGCCGTGTTTTATTTTGCGCCGAAACTTGAATGCTCACGACAGCGCCGCGAAAATGTCTCCACAGTTATTGTTTGTTTATTTATAGTCGGTCGATATTCGCACGCAATTTGATGTGTTGCGATTCGTGCGAAGAGGGGAAGTTTTCGTCGGCGATGTTGCGGAAGTTAAATCACACATATCGCACGTTTTATGGGCGTGTTACAAGCTCTGCGTTGCGGTAAACATAGTCAAATTGCTGTTGATTCTGTAAACAATGTTTGGGTGTCGTTTCGCACGGTATAAATGCGGTGAAAACGGTTTGCTATGATGTTTATAATAGCATTACATATGTTGCAACTTTGTATAAATCTAGTTTAAATGAACTTTAATTTACATTTGTTTATCTGAATTTGTTATATTTTCTTTGTAATTTCATCAGATAAACTAACGAAACAACATTCTAAAGATTTTTTTAAATTTTGGAATTTGGTTTAGGTTGATTTTCTATTTCTAATAGAGTATATGCAAAAACATTTACTTCACTTTATAATAAAAGGTAGTAAACATTTACGACTATGAAAACGGGAGTGCGAAAATTACAATTACAAAAAAAATATCATTCGAATCTTCTTCTTAATTTAATGGATGATCAACAAATTATGTATTAATGAGGTTTTATAAGTTGAAAGTTTAATGTATGAATGGCCTCTATGAAACACACATGAAATGGAATTGTTTATTTTTACAAGAAATACAAAGAGAAACATCGGTTTCGACTTTATATCGCTCAATGGCTTTAATCGGAAAATAAATAGTTCCTACATATTCCTACACATTTTCCATCTAAGATAAATATAAACAGTCTCTACATTCAAACGTGCTTCAGTTTTTGAATGTTTAATAAGAAATTGCTACATCACATGAACAATAAGTTTGGTGCCAAAACCCGAAATAATTTTGTCATTTGTAATAATTCTATTTTATAAAACATTTAATGAAATATTTACGTTTTAAACACGTTTTAAACACTGTTTTAAAAAGTTGAAATTTATTTATTCTTTTCTAAACAGTGTCGTTTATCGAGTAAGGTCCTGACAAATGTTAATATATTGGATTTATTATTAAATTTTACTTATGAGAGAAAAAATTAGAAAAAATTAAAATTCAACCAAAATTCATGTACACGTGAATTTGACATTTTTATAATTCAATCGATGGTAGATGGTTTCAGACATTCAATGGTTTTCAGACATTCAATTTATATTCCAACTTTTTCCTGGCAAATTTTCCAATTAAAACTATTAAATGTCTCAATTATTCATTTCAGAGTAAACCACAATTTGTTGAACCACTAGATTTCGAAAACTTCATACAGAAGAACAAAACAGTTCTGCAAAATGATCCCCAACGTGAACTGCTCATGTATCCACAGGATGATATATCGGTAAGTTATCTTTCTATAAGTATGTAAACACTTGTAAAGATAAAATTAAAAATGATCATAAATATTTATCTACTCTCACTCGTTGAGATTAGGCATCTTCACGATCAAATAACACTTTTATTGCTCGGTAATTCTGGTAATTTGAGGCAATTTGTTTATAAATTTAACTCCCGCCACACCGCTCAATTCTTTGAACTTTTAATTAAAAATAGATGTATTTGCATATGTTTAGGATGGAAATAGGTGTCCGTGAAAATGTTTGCTAAACATAGAAATCAATAAAATTCGTTGGTGGCATCTGATTATATTATTTCAGTCTTTAATAACTTTGAAATAATTATTTGACTGATAAACAGTATTATCAGTAATTTTAACTGCGTTCTTAAGTTTCGTATTTGTGCAATAGTTATGAAATATGAGCAAATGCATGCGCCTTGGAAATGTAATACACTTGATTCCGCTTAATCGGGACTACGCAGGGTCCCGATTTTCAAAAATTCAATTGAATAATTAAAAATGTAAATAAAATAATACCACAACAAATTAAAAAGAAAAAAAAAGTAAATGCCTTTTGGGGGTTTTGTTTGTACTTGGTTATTTTTTAATTGTGGAAAATCAGCGCAAATAATAATTGTGGATATAGGACTTCCAACTTTTTGATCTTGTAATTGGGCATAATTTAACACTTTATAGATACAATTTATATTAATACATTCATACCCTTATACCTAACGTCAAATCGACTTCCCAGTGGCGATTAAAAAGTTAATGTAGCCCATATCCAATTATGTGTTCGCTTCAAAAGTATATTTAATAAATTTGCATTGAATTTCTGATTCTAATGATGTAAAATTCATCCGCAAAATATGCTTGCAAGCGTTGTTAAAAATTTACAATATTCTACATCCACCGTACAAGCGTCAACTCAAAATTCCACGCACGTCTCTTTACAAATTCGAAATCTATATAGGCAATAAAATCGCGCAATTTGCGCACTCCCAATCGAATCAGACATTAAATGTAATTCGATCTAATATGCAAGGCTAGGAATGTTTAATTAATATGATACGGATATCCTTAATAAGTTTACACTTGATTTCGCCTACCAGGTGCTGAGAGAAACGTCATCAATTCTTACTATAAATCACCATTAACATATATTTACTCTTAACTTGAAAGAGAAGTAATAGTGGTTTTGCATATTTGAATAGGTTATGTGTTTCAGAAACCTACTGGCATATTTAATTCATCATTTAAAGTAAATTGCGCGTAGGAAACCTCATTTTTACAATTGTGTAAATTTCCCATTCCTGTTGTACTGTTGCACCTTTGTAAGTAATATTACCTATGCTAATATTTATAGTTTTATATAGTTTTTGCGAAACAACGTATAAACGTGTTTGTCTGATAAGAAATTGTTTAACGTTTATCTTCTACATTACAAAACATATTTTTGTTCTTATCGCATATGCAACTTATTGAAATTGTTGATGGCGTGTGTGGTTAAGTGTTGGCGCTCAATTCCTGCTAAAAGTAGCAGCGCATTATTATTCACGCAAGATGTTCTGCTACTTAAGCAGGCAGGCAGCCGCGTCTGTTTAATAATTGTAGATGAATAGACGAGGATGCCGCGTCAATATTGTAAGAAATTTGTTTGAATAGCATCTGCATAAATTAGTTTCAAGTATTATACTTTTCTCTAGGATGTTCTGATGTTGTACAGGTTGATTGTGAGACGTTTTGTTAATTGCTGGGTTGCAATAGATCGATGGGTTTACAACGTGGTGTTTTTGTTCGGTGTTTGGTTCGGTGAAAATTGCAAAGGCGTTTGCAGTGACTGTGCAGTACGGACTGTACAATTAGAATTAGCAATTAAAATTAATTGTCTTTACAGTACGTATTTAATTGAGGTGAACTATGTTCTCTTAATGCTGTAAATCTAGAGTGACTTGGTTTAGTTTATGGTTATTGTTTATAATTGTGTTTTTTTCCTCATTTAGCATATTGTTCTATTAGAGAGTTATTGTTTTAATGTAGGATATATTGTTTATATATGGAGTATCATAAATAAGTTGATTTATTTTATCCTGCATTATCGGTTTTCAAACACATTTTCTCAAATCAATATTTTTCAAATCGGTTACTCAAATATCTCGAGGACCACACAACCGATTTACGCCTGGAAAAAAGCATATTGCCCGATGTTTACATTGGGAAATAGATTTATAAAATTGATTATTATCGATTACAGAAGCATCTACGAAAATATGGTTCCAACAAATCTTATATACTTTTAGACGTACAATCTGAATCTGCAATACAAAAATATGTGTATCTAATTAAGATTTAGTAGTCACCTCCAGCAACCCTGAATATACCAATAACATTTTCCCATTTGAAATTATTACATTTTTATTACCTACAATTTTTTCGTAGCGAGCTTATTTCTCGAGATATTTGAAGTTTGTACATTAAAAATAATTAATTAGCATCGAAAAAAACTCACTTTACATTTAATACATTTCATTTTGTTTTTCATTAAAGCAAGTGGTTGTGCCAAGAAAATTCCGCACCCTAAAACAAACCATCCCCGACACGCAGCACTGTAATCTGTTTACAAAACAATGCATACTCACGTACTCGAACGACTGGAATGTCGTCCACTACAAGTACAATGCATATTCGGGAAGTTATGTGGATCTACCGCATGCCAAGCCCATCGAGGGACTGCGCGAGGACCACTTCGAAATTGATCTCGAAGCGGACGACCACTGCGACGTGAAGAAGCCGGCCGACTGCATTACAAAAGAGGGCTATCTGATGCGTGGACCAGAAATAGGCTCCGAGCGCATGTTTGCACACATAGGCTCGAAGAGTTTCAAGAGACGATACTGCTACCTCCGACAGGAGGTGGACGGGACGTACATGCTAGAAATTTATAAGGACGAGAAGAAGGGCGAGGCGAAGGTGACTATTGTCATGGACTTCTGCACGGATGTGGTGAAGAATTCGAGGAAAGGAAAGTTTTGCTTTGATTTGCTGATGTCAGGCGGGCATAAAGGATATGTGCTAGCTGCTGAAAATGAGGCTGACTATCAGGACTGGTTGACGAAGTTGAGTTCGGTTATTCAGCAAAATATTCAAGAGGAGAAACGTGCTGCGTCTTTAGAAAGAGGTAAATTTTCATGTTAGGGAAGATATATCCATATTTCAATTCTTTAGTATGCAACTACTTCATATCTTGTACTTCCTGTGTCCCTCAATTCCAACGGTTTGATGCCTTTTCATCCTATAACATATGCATTCACATTATTCACTTTCATGTTCATCAACGTCATAAGCAAATGTTGCAAGAATATTAATAATTTTAGTACTAATTATGGGTTTATCAATATTAACGGATTGTGTCAAAACTTGCATTGTTAATTCATTCATTTTCCCAGCTTCATTCTGTTTGTGATTTTATCCTATTTTTTGTGATCCTAAAGAATATTTCAGACATAATTAAAAATTAGCGCATGCGCAGAGGTAATGGTAACCCTACGAGACAAAAGGATTTTATACCGCTGGCAATGAAAAACATTAAATTATATGAAATTAATCTCATACAAGTAAAAATCCTTCTCAATTTATATTAAAAATTTCTTTCAATTTATATTTTTAATTTCGTGCATTGTAATTTCTTTAATTTAAAATTTTCTAGTAAGATAAACTCCTCTGCTAGCAGAATATTTTCTGATTGAACCTTTTATTCATTTTGTGTTATTTCAGATCGATCGTCGCCGCCGCCTCAACCACAAATGCCAACATTTGGCACTCTAAAAGGCTTGGAGCATAGTATGAATCCGCAACTAATTCGCTATGCACGTGAGACTGACCTTTCCATTGCACACGCGCGCAAGGAAAACCGTCGCAAACTCCTGCAATTATATCCACAAATCAATGCCAGCCTCAAGTCGCAGGCGTCTAGTCACGATGCGGTTGAACCGTATAAGGAGTCGTTTGGACAACGCGTCTTCCTGCGCTGCGACTCGCTGCGCTTTAAGCTGCAGACGCTATTGGACGAAGGACAGACGACGCCGTGCCAAATTGAACCGTACTATACGACGCTGTGTCTGTATGATGCCCGACATGGTGTGAAACTGACTGAGAACTTCCACTTTGACTTGAATGATGTGAGCGCACGTGCGATGATCCCGAACGGCGTGAGTCTGGCGGCGACGCAATTGGAGTCGGAACTGCCTGAGAAGCTGCATGAGTGGATTATGTACCCGCGGCAGGCGCTCTTTAGCGTTACGAATCCGCATTGTGATATCTTCGTTGTCGTGCGCATCGATAAGGTGCTGCAGGGTGGCGTGCCGCAAGCTTCCGAACCGTATATTAAGCCTTCCAAGGATCCGAAAAGCACCGGTAAGGTGCTCAAAACTATTCTGTCGTGCTGCCAGCGATTGATGAAGTACCGTATGCCGTTTGCATGGGCTGCCAAGCCGCTGTATCGGTTGTATAGCGCGGAATTGGATACTTCATGCGACTTTCCTGCAATTTACAGACAGGAGGGGAATAAGATGACTGACGAGGAGCTATTGAAGTTGCTCGCCGAGTACCGCAAGCCCGATAAGTTCAGTAAACTGACTGTGATACCCGGACACTTGAAAGTGATAATTGAGCCTGTGGCTGAGTTGCCAAATAGTAAGTTTTTTTCTCTTGTTCCTGGCTCAAAATTATCAAAAAATGACACAATATTACCGAAAATATAGTGCTCACAAGTGTTCTAGTATGCTATAGGAAATAAGAAGCGAAAGAGGAATTTTTGAGGGAATTCTTGTCGCTGTATTTTACTTATTTTCATATTTTACTAACTTACATGTTTGTACACAGATTGTTTAAACACATCCCTAGCACCAATCAAACCATTTCCAATCCCACCAAAAGTCGAACCTACCGTCGAAATCACCGAATTCGAACGCCGACCTGAAGACATCACCTCCGAGGTGGCCATTCATCCCTACGCGACGTACGTAAATCACCTTTATGTCTATCCGCTAGTGCTGCACTTTGACACGCAGAAGATGTTCACACGCGCTCGAAACATCGCATGCGTTGTGGAACTGCGCGACTCCGACGCTGAGGACGCCAAGAGTTTGCAAGTGAGTTCAATTAAAGCATCCGCCTGCGTTATCTGCCCACACGTGCAAAGTCATTGTTTTAATTTAATTAATCATATTTCAGTGCATATACAGCCGGCCGGGTCATGCGCCGCTGGTAACCCAAGCGACCTGCGCCGTCCTGCACCACAATACGACGCCCAGTTGGTATGAAGAGGTGAAGATTTGCTTGCCCATTCATCTACAAGAGAAGCACCACTTGCTATTCTCATTTTACCATGTCTCGTGCGATATTAATAAGAAAAGGGATACGATTGAGAGTAATGTAGGATTTGCGTGGATGCCTTTGTTGCAAAAAGGGAGATTGTGCGTGGAAAGCGAGGCAATTTCACAGACTGTCTTGCAAACTCTTTCTGTTGCTAGTCACTTGCCTGCTGGATATCTAAGTATTCAACCATTTGGACTGAATAAAGGGGTACGTTATTTTTAAATTTATTACACAAAAAATTAAAAGAAATATTTAATTACTAATGTACTTACTAATGGTACATTCTTTTTGGGTTAAAATAGTGTATCAAGTGTTAATGTTACAGACAAAAGTATTGGTTTATTGAGATTTTTTAGTCTTTGACCGGGGTCTAATATCCATTTGACCTTATTAATGTTTTTACTATTCTTTCGTTTCTGATATTAAACACCAAAAGTTTTTAACAACTGCCTCGACTGGTTTTTCCAGTTGGAAAGGTAGTGAAAAAGTAATTATAATAGTTGCCGATAAAGTCAAGCATGTGCAAAAACAATAGTCGTCTCACGAGACAAAAGGACATCTGACCACATAGATTTTGCAATAAATATATCCAAAATCAGTTGAAAAACAACACAATCTGACCACCATCTGTGTTATTTACGATAATTCCTTTCCTCGGATAATATAATTAGCTTACTATAGATAAAATTTCTATCCAAACTTGTTTTCCAGCAGAATTCGGGCCCGGAAATAACCTGGATCGATGGCCAACGACCCATCTTCACAGTCTCGCTGAATCTCGTTTCCAGCGTAAATACCCGGGATAAACACCTATTTAATCTCTTTCTCCATGCGGAGAAATTGCTCGACATCAAACCCACGAATATACCCTCGGATAAAGAGACTTGCAAAGTGCTGAAAGCATTGCATGCCATTGATGCGAGCTCGTTGATTGCGTATTTGCCGACGCTGTTCAATCAGCTCTTCGTGTTGTTGGTGCGCACGACGAGCGAGGAAGTGGGCATGAACATCATTCATCTGCTCATCAATTTGGTCATGATGGTGATACACAAGGCGCGACGCAAGGATGTGCTGCACGCATATGTGAAACACGTGTTCGTTACGCCTGAGGGTCGCAAGAACCAAACGGTGCACGAAGAAATGTGCAAGTATTTACCGGCGATCCTCCAGCCGAGCAACACCGACTTTCTGGTCGTCAACTACTTTATGCAGCACTCGAACTTCTTCATGTTTGAATTGATCACGAAAAGTATGGCGCAGCATTTGCTTCGAAGCGGTCGTATCAAAATGCATCGGAATGAGCGCTTTCCGGCGGAATACCTTAAGCAAATTGAAGATCTATGCAAAGTTTTGGTGGAGTACATCTTCGAGAAACACAAGGAGTACCCACAGGAAGTTGCTTCGCTTAATTTGAGCTTTGCTCAATTTTTAAAGGTATTTATTTTTACATTTCTCGTAAAAGTTTGCAGACAAAAAAGGTTCAAGAAAATTAATTAACTTTTAAATTGTTCTTATGGAACTTATTTTATAATTTAAATTTTTTTTCTAGAAATGTCTCTCACTCATGGATCGTGGTTTTGTCTTCAAATTAATTAATTCGCATATTTGTAAGTTTCAACCGGGCGATCGCTCTCTACAAGAACTGAAATACTCATTCCTCACGGTTGTATGCAGCCACGAGCACTATATTGCATTCAATCTCCCAATCTCACACACCAGTATCAGCCCGAAAGGAAAGTCTCCGGATTTCGTGCAGGAATATTGCCTTTCTCAGGAATTTTGCAAACATCACTATATAGTCTCCATTCTACTGCAGGAAGTACGCACATCGTTGAATGAACTTTCGCACACGAGAAAATTGGCATTGAATACGCTGAGAGATTTGGTTGCCAAACACGAACTGGACGATCGGTATCAGACCAAAGGGCAGATGTCCCGAATCGCGTTGATATACGTTCCTTGGCTGAACATCGTGCTCGATAATATGAATAGACTGATATCAGACGAAAAGATGGAGGAGTGCAGTTTGTCAGGGAATCGAATTTCGTCATCTAGTAGTTATTTATTTAAGAGTTCTGTGAGTGATACGCCGAGTCGACACAGATATACGCTGAATTTTTCGGATAGTCCTATTCATATTAGGAATTCTGCCTTTTTCGATGCTATTGCCGGACAATGTATGTATACTTTTTGTAGTTGATGGAGTCTCCTGTCGGTTGTTGATAAAACATTTTGAATCACTTGATGAAAAACAAGCGAATATTGTATGAAGTTGTTTCACAAAAACTTTATTCGGGTGCGACTGGCGAAATGTACATCGTACTCGAATAATTTGTGAAACATCTTACAATTTTCATTTGTGTCTTTTATGAAGTAGGTATTCTTTTAGCACACTAAATATTTAAATTTTATTCTAGCTATTATGAACGGCAACAGTTCAATGAGCTTGGAATCCGACCTCTCAACATTATCAGGAGGTGGTGATAATGCTTCAATCGTCTCACAAGAAACTACCATAATTCGTGAGGACAAAGCTACCAACTTTAAGAAACAACACACACGCGCTTTAAGCACAGCACAATCCACTCATGTTCCACGTTTTGACAAATTGCAACCCCAAGAAGTAAAAGAAGTTCTCCTGGTGTTCCTATTTGTCGTCAAATATCTCAGTGAAAATCAAATTATCTCCTGGTGGCAAAAGTCTCTCGATTCGGATGTGGTGAACTTTTTCACGACCCTCGAGATTGTTCTACACACGTTCAAGTATGTTGGCAAACGGAATATCAATTTGCTTCCTACACCGCGACATGAGGCTAAGGTGAAGTCGGCGAAAGCTCATACTCTACCGGCTCGAATGAATCCATCCGAGATGAACAATCATGAAAATACTGGAACTTTGATTATACACACCAGAGAAACGCGAGAGAATTTAGTTATGTCTGAGAATGAAGTACAAAAGAAGAACCAAGCTATTTTAGAACAAAGTTTGGCCAATGAAAGTGGGTTGATTGTATTGGATTTGATGGGGCTATACTCGCAACACTTCCGCAGTAATTTGATGCAATCGGATGGAAATAATGCGATTATGAGGAAGATTTTCGATATTTATATGACGTTCCTCGAACTGGGCCAGGGAGAGACGCTCTACAAGCATGTGTTCGCTTCATTGCGCTCGTTTATTAACAATTACTCAGCAATTCTGTTTCAAGGTATGATTCAGCAATATTTTTACATGAAGCATGTGCGCAATATTGTTCTCCTGTAATTAAGAGCAATTTGTGGATGGGTTCGTCTCCCTTTTTTAAGTGGTATTATTTGCTGTTACATACTTAATGTTTGATTAGGTAATGCGACGCTCTGTGGTCGTTTGTGCTACGAGCTGCTACGTAGCTGCAATAGTCGACTGGCATCCGTGCGGCAGGAGTCGTGCGCCGTGCTGTACCTGCTCATGCGTTCGAATTTTGACTTCAGCGGACGTAAGGCGCTCACGCGTGTACACCTGCAAGTGATCATCTCCGTGTCGCAGATTCTCGGCAACGTGATTGGCCTGAACAACGCCCGCTTTCAGGAGAGCCTATCGATCGTGAACAGCTATGCGAGCAGCGACAAGGTAATGAAAGGCACCGGCTTCCCGCTGGAGGTGAAGGACTTGACGAAGCGCATTCGCACCGTGCTGATGGCGACCGTCCAGATGAAGGAACACCACAACGATCCGGAGATGCTCGTCGACCTGCAACATTCGCTGGCGAATTCGTACGCATCGACGCCGGAATTGCGACACACGTGGCTCGAGAATATGACGCGAAATCATGCGAGGGATGGTAACTACTCCGAGGCAGCCTGTTGTCAGCTGCATATTGCTGCCCTCATGGCCGAGTATCTGAAATTGAAGAAGATACAACCGTGGGGTGCCGAGGTCTTTGATCAAATATCCTCGAATATCAGTCGAGATGAGCGAGGATTGAAACTGGATATTGGCGTACAGGATGTGCAATATTCGGAGTATACATTATTGGAAAAATTAGAGACTTGCATTGAGTGCATCGATAAAGCTGAGCGTTATGAACTTCTTGGCGCTTTATATAAACTGATCATTCCGATGTACGAAAAGAAAAGGAGTTATCAGAAACTTCAAGAGTGTTACAGTAATCTTTCGATGTATTATGGAAAAGTTATCGATGCCATCAGATCGTGTAAACGATTACTTGGAAGGTTTTATCGCATTGGCTTGTATGGACAAGCATTTTTCGAAGATGAAAGTGGAACTGAATATATCTATAAAGAACCGAAAGTTACATCGCTCAGTGAGATTTCTGAGAGATTAAACAAACAGTTTTGTCTGAAGTTTGGACAAGAATCGGTTAAAATGATTCAGGATTCTATTCCCGTAAGTTAAACTTTTTTTTCTAAAAATAGTACATTTTATTTACACTCCTTTAGAAAATCACTTACACTTACAATTAGTTAATCTTAATTTCAAATTTATTATTTATAAATTTGAAAGTCTAATAATTGCTTATATTTTTGAACATCGGCAATCCTCGACAATATCCGGGCCGACAATTTGTTTTCGTTTATTCTCGTGTGTCGTCGGATTGAAATTTGGTTTACCTCCATTCCTATTCCCCAATTTTAGACAGAAAATTTACAAATTTAAAAAATTAACATAATAATCACTCTAAAACTATGAAATTGATTTCAGATTGACCAAAACCAACTAGATCCGAAATATGCATACATTCAAGTAACACATGTGATTCCGTATTTTGAAAAATGCGAACTTGAAGATCGCCAAACTGAATTCGAACAGAACCACGATATCAATTGTTTCATGTTTGAAACACCTTTCACTAAAGAGGGTAAAGCACGTGGTAATCCTGAGGAACAATGTAAAAGAAGAACGATGCTTACAAGTTAGTTATCTTTCATTATAAGAGTATTATCTTATGTAACAATTTGTTGCAATTTGTAGCTGAATATTCGTTTCCTTACGTCACAAAGCGAATCAAAGTAATCAGCAAACGGTCGATTGAATTATCGCCCATTGAAGTAGCCATTGATGAGATGCAGCATCGTGTCAACGAATTGGAGGATGTTGTCTACTCCACTCATACGGATGCGAAGAGATTGCAGTTGGTGCTTCAAGGAAGCGTCTACGTACAAGTAAATGCTGGACCATTGGCGTATGCCTCCGTATTTTTGGATCCGGCACTTTGTATTTTGTATCCTGACGATAAAGTCGAAGAATTGAAAGATATTTATAGGTAGTTATTAATTCTGAAATTATAAATTATAAATATTTATTATTCTTAATTTTAATTAAGAATTTTATAAATTTAAATTCTTAATTTTGCGTTTTGTGTTACAGGGAATTTATAAGAGTATGTTATTCAGCTCTGCAACTAAATAGTAAGATAATTTCGCACGACCAACGCGAATATCAAGAAGTGTTGCGAGACAATTACAAGAAGTTGTGCACCGAACTCGGTCAACTGTTTGGCGAATCACTATGGCCGCACGACGAAACGGGCAGTTTTAAGCGCAACAGTATGTTCAGTCCAATCAGCGGTACTTCGCAAAATTCGAGCACAGCTTGAATGATAGAACTACTTGGAGACAGGATGGGTTTATACATTGAATGATATTTTATGGATGTTGAAATTTGATTTTGGAATTTATTGCGGTTAAACGATAGGCTGAAAAGGGTTGGTAATTAGTGTGCTTGATGAACTGAGATAATTTGACCTTTTCGGTGTCTTTGTCGTCGATGTTACTTTTCCAAATGTCTACTACGTATTCGCAATTCTTAGCCATTTCGATTATATACATGTATTTAAGAACAAGCACATTAATCCAAAATCAAAATACTCGCGATAAGAAGAGCCTTATATAACGGTTTTTGATATGCACTTTTGAGCGTTACGCTCCGAAATCAAACTATATACAAATAGCTAGAAACCAGTGTAATTAACGTGCACGCCAATCATACACGAACGGAAACGTAAATCAGTGTCCAAATTTTGATATCATATACACAAACCAATACACTTCCCAAAAAACAGCTCAATTTTTCCTTAGTCCATGAAATTCTAGAGTCCATGGTATTCTAGATGTGTATGTATGAAGGAAGAGCGTTCAAAGTAGAAAATACAGGTACAAATTTGATTTGTAGGCAGTCTATTTAAAGCATTTTGTAACGTAGATAAATGTTTAGTGGAAATTTATAGGCAATTTTATTAGTGGACCCCTTGTCAAGTTGCTTTCGATCTTTCGAACACTTCTTATATTTCGATTTTGGGCTGTGAACAAAAATCAGTTTGCAAAGCTACTCTTCGTTTAAGTTTAGTTTGTGTAAAGCCATGACTTATAATTAGTCGCATTTGTAAGAAATTATGTTTATTTTTTTTATTTGTGGAGAGCTGGAAGCGAAAGATATCGATGCCAATGTTATATTTCTTATTATTACAACGATGTCGTTGTATTTGTTTATTTATCGAAATGTATTATCTATGTATTAACATATTGGATACAGTAAATGTTAATTTATTGACGCAATTCTTATGGAAATAATTGAATCTTGATAATCCACACTTATAATTAGGGGTGCCAAAATAACTGAACCATTAATCCCAGACATATTTGTAATAGTAATCTGTGTATATGATATGATCTGTGAATCAGAGTCTGGCTCATTATCACGCTAATCCTAACTTTACGTCGTGTTTCTATGGTTCCCAGAGCAGTGTTGGTTGCATAATTTTATTTTTAGTTTGCGTTTCAAACTTGGCGGCTACTAAATCGAATTGAGAGAGGCTGTGGCATAGATCACGCAGATCACAATCAGATGCCACTCATGGTAGTTTGTTTGCACTAAACCGATCCCATTGATCGAAAAAGGTACTAAACTAAAATTATACAACCGTCACGTTTCACTTGGTGGGGATCACAGATCATATATGGTGGGGATCTGAATTCAATCTGTGTTTCTAGGTTATGTTTAAAACCTGTTACATCGCAATCTGCGATTTGTAATAATTTCCTTTATTAATGATATAATTATTGAATAATTAATATAATAACTTCCATTTTAACACGAACCAACTTACAATTGGTTGCAAAATGTCCGAAACGTTCTTTAATCCGGAACGTTCCGATGAGGATCTGGTAGGTTTGTTTTAGGCGAAAATCAACACAATTTTATATAGAACTTTATTATTGCAATAGATAAGCGAATGGTACAATAATGCCCTTATGGGTGATCCTAGCGATGCAGCGAACAATCTTCGTAAAATACAAGAAGTTATTTTGCATAAGAATAGAGCACTTCTACCTGAATTCTTCTCAAATATGCTCGATTTTGTCACATCGACAGACAATGAAGTAAAGAAGGCTCTTGTTGGCTTTATTGAAGAAGCATGGTAATGTAAGAGATTAAAAACATAGATATAAATTTTAATTCTTAACCGTTTACAGTAAAATGGATGAGATATACATTCCGAAAGTAATGCTAAGTCTGCTGATTTTAATGAACGAAGGAACAATCGCTGTGCAAAAGAAGGTTGTGCAGGCAACAACTACACTCTACAGAAAGTTGCTAGGTATTTTATGTACGGCTACGGATATCAGTGAAGAGCTGGAGCAGGCTTGGAAGCAAATAAGTGAAATCAAAACCAAAGTGACTGCGTTAATAGATTCGGATAATGATGGTGTTAGAACGAGTGTCGTCAAATTTTTGGAGCATGTTGTTCTACTTCAGTCTTATCCTGATCCACATGAAAGTAAGAAGAATGATTTTACTCTTGAGAGCATTCCACTTACGTTAAAAATTGCTCGACGAAGAAAACTTGAAGATGAAGCGAAGTAAGTTATACCGATATTTTACTTTTATTTAATTTTTACAATTTTATAAAAATTTCAGCACAATTTTTGATGAACTTTTAAAATTTAACAATTCTTCACATATTAGCAATGCCAATTTATTTGTCTGCATTGGTGCCCTGACGAATATAGCAAAAAATCGCCCCGATTTTATGGGTCTTGTTGTGACAGCATTAGTAAACTTGAGCACAAATCTCCCACCGACGTTGAGTACTACACAAGTAGCGTCTGTCCGAAAAAAGTTGAAATCCGAAATGACAAATCTCATAAAACATCCGGCAGCACATGATTATTTGGAGAAAATCACTCCTAGATTAATTGATTTGGGGAGCAGCCCACAAGAAATTGCTCGTGTAGTCCCCAAAGTGGACGAAAACCGAAAGTATAACAAGAGGCCACTGTTACAGGAAAGTGATAATGACTCTAAACGCATGAAATTGGAGGAAGGCAGAGAGAAGCCGAGTGATGAAGATATTTTTATTCGGCAACAGCGTGCTATAACTTCTAATGAGAAGTTTCTCAATGAAAAATTGACGCTCCCTGTGGCGACTGAGATTGTTTTGAAAGGATTGATTGAATTACCGGCGAAAATGCCTTCGAGTTTTAAAACCGATTATGCTGAGGCTTTAAAACGAGGGAAGGCGGGTGAAGTGAAGACCGTCTGTCGTTTTATGGCGGAATATTTTGTGGAAAATGGTGTTGGTCCAGGAAGTAATATTATAGGAAAGGGTAATTTAATTCGAAGGAAGGAAGATACGAGGAAGAGACAAAGGGATGATGAGGACGACAGTGAAGTTAATGTTAAGGTAAATATTTTATTATTTTCTCTAACAAGAGGTAAATTGTACAGAGGTCTTCTTTAAAGACCTAAACGTTAAATTAAAGAAAATTTAAAGGATAGTTCGAGACAAAGTGCGCAAAAGTTGTTTTGATGTTTCTTCAATATTTTCAAGCACAGGAAAGTTGAAATAATGAAGTGGATAGAATTTATATAATAAATGTATAAGAACGAGGGATTTTCATAAATGTATCTAGAAAAATAAATATTTTAATTTAATAAAAGATTTGCGGTGCAAATCTTCATTAAATGTTTGTAAATAAATATTTCCCTTCTTATAGAAGGAAAAAGAACGCAAGAAGGTGAAAGTTCCACGCGTTAAAATCCTCAAGCTGCATGAAATCACACGGCCCCTAGAACGTCAGACTAAAGAAAGCCTCCTTCTGGGTGCCGTCCGCCGATTGCTGAATACCAATAACAATACACAAATACGCCAGAAGATTATCACCGTGGTGGCTGCGAGTTTCAATGATATTGTACGAGATACCGTCTTGAATTACGTTGTTGATAATTTGAAATCGCACATGGATCTTGCTCTTGCCTGGCTGTATGAAGAATACAGTATTATGCAGGGTTTTTCGCGGCGACCCGAACTTAGAAAGTTGTCCAGAGTGGAGCAAAGTTACAATACTTTATTATCTTCGTTTGTCACCGCTTCGGCCCATGACGCATCCATGATAACCAGGGTATTGTTGGAAGCGCCTTTGATTACTGATGAAGTGCTCGTTCTGTTGAAGCAGATCAGCAGGGAGGTAGAGTCCTGTGTTTGGGGCGGTAATCTCATTCGTGAGCTAATCATTCGACGGCCGACCAAACAAATTACGTTCTTGGATGCTCTCTTGGAGAATATTACGCATGATGGCCAGGTGATTCGCGAACAGAGTATTGGTCACATAGTTCAGTTGCATAATATTCTTGAGCTTCGGTTGCATATTGAAGAATTTGTGAAAATGAAGATTGATTATCTGTGCGAAGCTGTTCCGCCTGAGAGTTTGTTTGGTTTCACCCAAGGACGACTTGAAGGCAGTGATGTGTGGACGGAGGATATTAGCAAAGCTTGTTTGGAGGCTTATATTGCGTTGTTGCCTTCTAGTCAAATGTTGATACATGATTTAGCAAAGGTTTACGTTCACACTACAGCTGATGTTAAGAGAGTTATTTTAAGGTATGTTTAATTAAATGTTCATTTTTTATGAAACATTGTAGAAAATCGAGATAATTTTTTCGGTTAATTGTCGTGTGATTAGTAATTTTGGGAAGAATATGGTATTATGCATATTTTTCTATATATGCATGACAACGTTTGTTTTATAAAATCAAGGAACCTGTTGATACCAATTAGCATTAGTCTAAAATAAGAAAATTGAATTAGGTTGGGTGCAAAAAAGTATCAGTACTGTAGTTTAGAGGCTAAACTTTTTACTGCACTGCTGGTCTGAATGAACGTAATTTGAGGACTCATCACTCATCAATATACCTACTATTGGCACAACTCTTTTATTTTAGTTTTAGTTATCAATAGACCATTATATTTTCACAATTACAAAGTATTGCTGAAATTCAACTGAAAACTTCTTCAAAACATACTTTATTTTCAGATTATTAGAGGCGCCAATACGAACAATGGGAATGGAATCTACCGAATTATTGACATTAGTCCAGGAATGTCCCAAAGGAGCAGAAACACTTGTAACTCGCGTAATTCATGTCTTAACTGATAAAGGACTTCCCAGTCCACAGTTAGTCAAACATGTTCGCGAACTTTACAACACACGTGTCTCAGATGTACGCTTTTTAATCCCGGTTCTCAATGGGCTCACGAAACAAGAGGTTTGGAAAACCAACTCAACTATTTAACTAACTTAACCTTTGAACTAAATTTTCTATTTCAGATAATACAAGCCTTACCAAAGCTGATTAAGCTCAATCCCGTTGTGGTTCGTGAAGTATTTAATCGTTTGCTAGGTGCACATGGCGAATGCTCAATAACTCCAACCGAACTACTTGTTACTCTACATCTTATGAGTAGCGATCAAGCCGATATCAAGACGCAGATGAAGGCGATCACGATGTGTCTCAACGAGAAGGGCGTCTTTACGCAGGAAGTCCTCGCTGTGGTTTTACAACAGTTGATGGAACAGACGCCTTTGCCTACGCTTATGATGCGTACTGTTATTCAAGCGCTTGGAATCTATCCGCGTTTGAGTGGTTTTGTAATGAATTTGCTGCAGCGGTTGATTATCAAGCAGGTGTGGAAGCAAAAGGTGGCTTGGGAGGGATTTATTAAGTGTTGCCAACGCACGAAGCCACATAGTTTTCCTGTTTTGTTGCAACTTCCAGCGCCACAACTCTCCGAAGCTTTGGAGACTTGTCCTGAGTTGAAAGAACCTCTCACGGAACATCTTCTTAGTTATAAAGATACGCAAAGGGCGCACGTACCCCAATCTGTCCAAGATGTATTAATCATTGGGGAGAAAGCTACGGAAGCTGATATGTCACCAAAGGTAAGCTAACTATAGTTATACCGAAAGACAGTTAATTTTAAAGATATATGTAATATTTAAAAACATCTGTTTCAGAATCCTCCCGAGTTCGATCTTCCTGCTTCGGATTCTGAACCTTTACCACCAGGCATGGAATAATGGTTTTCTCTTTAATATGAATACTGATAATGTTTAAAATGAAATAAATTTTTAAAATCTGATAAAATATCAAATAATTTATATTTGTATGTATATATTTGTTATATTTGTATGCTCTGAATATTTGTCCTAGTGACTTGGGAATAACGACATTAGCAGTAACAATCCTTCATCTATTAGGCAGCTTTAAGAAATCTTTGTTATACTTCGGGGTTGAGCCAGAAATATGACTTCCAATAGTGTTTTTGAAAATTAGTACACCTTGAGGGCCTGTTTGCCTTTACTATAAGTTTGACAGACTTGGTAATATTCTGATTAGAAGCACCAACTCTTCCTGTATAAAATAGCTTTAAATCATTGTTATCCTATGAGGTTCAGTTTAAAAATAAGTCTTTGAAAATTTCGAAAGTTCATCAACTTTGAAGGGGTTTATTGCCCTTATCATAAATGTTTTTATTTTTGTACAAGTCTCGGTTGAAATAATTTAATTATATCTATTATTTTACCTGGACACACTTATTTTATTAAATTGAGGATGTGTAAATAAGCCCATTCAACCTCCTGCAGTAACACATATTTCAGGATTTATTATTTAGTTCAGGATTTATTATTCATCGAAAAGAAAATACAAGGTATTCTGACATCAATTAAGTTAGTGTTAACGATAATGAACTAATCATGATTTTTCGATAAACATATGTATAATTTCCCGTCCATAATCTAAATTATGTTCCCATTGCAAATCTCTTAAGACCGGATAGATACTTACTTCTTGGATTTTCATGAGTTACGTTTTCGAGCATTTAAAAAACAACTATTAATTTGATAATTGACTGCACTAATAAACTACGTACACTTCTGATAGTAGTTTGTACAATTAAAGGGCTTCTTCTCAGTCCTTAGATCACATAGATCTTTTGCATCTCTCTCGCAACGCTCTGGACCTTCTGCGAAACGGACAGATTTAATTCGACAGGCTCCATAAGGTTGTTCATTCGGTTGAACCATTAAAGGTTGGGCTTTATCTAATTTTATTGCAGGAGGAGGCACGTCCAAGCCAATTGGCGTTGGTGTAACACACTCCGGTAAAGTACCAATCGCACAAACTTCTTTTTGCTTCTCCAGGATAGCGTCATAATGTTTCTGCAAAGCTTCCTCGGGTGTATCAATATGTTTAGGTGTAAATTCACTGTCACCAGTGTCTTTGCACTCGACAGAAGGAACATCTCCCACGTGGACAGTCTCGGGACATTCAAGATTCACCGGTTTAATTCCATGAGGTGGAATGAGTGTTCTCTTCTTGAGAGATTCCTCATATTCTTCAACGATCTTATCCATTTTTGCTTGTTGCATAGCTTCGTCGGGGTTACCAGCATTTGCAGCCTCCACACATTTCTCCATCTCTGTTGCAGTGATCTCAATCTCTCTTCCAATAGCATCGCGCTTTTCTTTGCGCTGCTTCTCTTGCTCCAACTCCACTTGTTCTTGGAGATCATTCTCCAAAAGGCCTTGATTGAACATGTAATTACGCATGTTCTCAATAACTTCACACGGGAACTTCTCAGGATTCTGCTGCATATATCTGTAGATATATAGGTCAGCCCCAGTGATAATAAATCGCTGTTGAAAGACCTCAATGACTGCACCAATGTAAAAGTCTATTGGTGTATAATAATCAGGATCAACTGGATCTGATCCAGGTTTAATCAACATTGTAGATCTTAGGTACTTCCCACCGATAATCCCGGAGTTTAGAATCTGTGGTTCGTAAATTGAGCATGTACCATCGCCAAGGTTATATTTCAGGATAAACTGTCTGATTTCATCTTCAGGATGTACGCGTACAAACTTCATGGAATATCTGAGTAATTTGTTTGCATTGGTTACCTGCCTAATCACATCCTTCCTGGGAACCTTTGGAATAATTCTCAGAGTACTTTCGAGGGAATCCTCTAAAGATCCAATTCCCATTATATGAGGAGGCATCTTATGCTTAATTTCTTCCTTCTTAGGCTCCGATATATCAATTGCTGGCCCCTGATCCATGTTCAAAACCTTCTTATAGTAATTTCTACTAAAATTGTCACAATCATATAGCAGCATTCTTCTACCCAGTATGAAGACCGTTTGACCAATTATAAAGTCTTTGGGTTGATAATATTCACTGACTTCATCTTCAGTCAGCTCGAAGTAGATTGAAGGGAAGGTATCAGGTCTGTCAGTCCATATTTTTGGTAGTTTAGTCCTACGAAGGAGTTGCGGGAAAGGATCTCTTCCGGTCATATTCATAACTTCTTTCACTGCAACAGTGTCATCAGAGAGAAAATAAAGTACTTCATAGGGACGCTTTTCCCCGTATTCACTATCATCATCCCAAAGTGCTTTGAACTTGAGGATTTTTCCATCGTATTCCAGAAATCTACGCATTTTATCGGCATTTGTATGGGTTTTATGGACTGTGATAGGGATATCCAACTTTCTGTCTTGTGTATACTTGTCAGGAGGTAATTCTTCTCGTTCGTTTAGTTCAACTCCTTGGGAGTATAAATATTCCTAGATTTGTTTGAATGAGTGATTTTTGTTGGCAATGACACGAATATTCTTACTCTGGTGAAGTTATCACAATCCACAGTATGGTAAACAATACCATTAATGCAGATATCACGTCCAATATTTAGATCCTTCCAGTGGAATAATGTGCCATCTTGGTATTTTGGTATTTTACCACGTCTGACTAATCTACCTTGATCGAAACCACTATTCTGGAATTAAATATACCGTAAAATATAAAGAGAAAAATTGTGTTCCGAACAAATATGAGATAAATTGCTACAAGGTGACAAATTCCCACGTTCCCATATAATTAGGGAGTTACAAGAAAAAAATCGAGGAATGAAACCTTGGGAGCTTCGCTGTTGGAAGAGGTCAATATAATCATATTAGACGAACGAGCTTGTTTAATTGTGAATAGTAGCACTGTTAGCAAACTTGGTCGTTTGTGATTGGGAAAGTGGGGTTGCGGGGAGAAGTCGAAAGAAGGGTAGATGATTCTCCAATATTTTTTCTTTGTTTCAATTTAACGAGATCAACATTAGTTGTAGAATAAATCAATTACTCTATCCCCGCCAGGATTCGATCTCGAGACGAGTTTTTAAATACTTACTTCAGTTTTCGGTTCAATAACAGTCAACGTATCATCCTCCAAAAAATAAATAATATTCACATGACGGACTCGGAAGTGCTCCCAAGGTGATTCAAAAACAGCCTGCTTGAAGAACGCTTTAAATGAAAGACACTTCTGATCGTAGAGCGCATAATGTGGGAGGACCACATTCGGTGGATTTGATCGACATCTGCCGTACGTTAATGTAGGGTCGTAATGTATAGCTTCTAATCGATTGAAGAAGTTTACAGAGTTCACGTCCAATTCGGATTTGCCGATGCCTTTGAAATTTGTCCGTGGCAATTTATACCCATTTACATATTGAAAAGTTTGAGATAAGTTGAACTTTTGTTTCTGAAAGATTAAAATTTGGTAGGAGGGACTTCATTTTGAGAAGAAATACATGAGAAGAAATACATACTGTTGGATCCGGGAAAGCAAATCCAGGTAATTTCGGCAAACCTGCCATTCTCCTATTTTTAGGATATTCACAAAGCAATACAAAAACGTGTGGATAAGCGTGTAAAGTGTTCGGTAAAAATGTGATGAGTGACTGACGTAAATGCTTTCGAAAATATAATGGTAACTATGGAAATTGTTAATCGATTAAACTGTTTTGCATTGGGTAGATTGTGTAGTCTGTTTTATCAATTGTGGTGGTACTTATAAAATGTCTAGGACCCCTCTCTTTAAAAATCTATAGCGCGGGGACCCTGTGATGGTAACGTTGGATAGATAATTGCTTATATCTTTCAAAGGGGTTTAGAATTAGCAAATTTGCCTCCATGGTAAATCCCGTTTCCCCGTTTGGTCTAGGAACAAGAATAAAATGTAATTTTAATTAACATTTGTTGGATTTATTGAATACAAATTAAATAAAATATATTCCAAATATAGCTAAACAAATTTGAAAACACCTAAGGAAAATATAAATTAGAATGTAGCGTTAATGATAATAGTGATTAATTTAATAAGATAAAAATTTGTCGCCCCCGGGTGGGATCGAACCACCGACCTTTCGGTTAACAGCCGAACGCGCTGCCGATTGCGCCACGGAGGCTTGCGCCCGATACGTGTCACATACTAGTTTTAAATATACGTTCATAAATCGTGTACAAATGTATATGCTTTACTTCTAACTAAATTATATAATCATAAATATTAATTATACCTTTAAATTCACTTTCACGTAATTTTCATTTTTGTATGTCTACGCTTATATCCGTTATATGCATTTTAATACGATTCGTAAAATAAAAAATATGTCGACATAATATAAATAACTTGATAAGCACTTTATTTACTGAAATCATATAATTAGTAAAACCATAAATGCCAAACCACAATTATTTAGAAGTTCATATTGTGCGTGTTTATGTGGTTGAATATCGCATATTTCACTAAATGTGAATGATATTGACAAACGTATTCAATAACTACTTTGGCCAAAGATTCTCAAACTTTTTTGCAATTTATAATTTCAAAATTTAAACCAACCAGACCGAGAGGAACACTTTGGAACAAATCAAAACGAGGGGCAGAAATACTTCTGCTTATATTATATCTAAAAATGTATCGTGAACAATTTTAGGATTACACATCGCGGCTCTATATTTGAGAATCCCTGGCTTAGACGATTCAATCTCACAATCAGGCGCTCCTATAGTTTAACTGATTTTAATTACTATCTCGTTGAGAAATTAGAAATTTGCAAGAATTGCGCAATAATTACTTATAATTTAAATTTAACGATTGTGAAGTGTGACTCGAATTCCATTCCTACTGATAAGTACACCGGAAGAAAGAGGTTTAATAACAAAGTTGGGATCTTTTGTAAATTTAAAGTTTTTCAATAAAATACTTAAGATGCATTTCAGGGCTGTTATTGCATATCGCCGACCTATGCAATTTCTTGGACCGGCATTAAATGGCAAATAACCGAATAAGATTTTCTTGGAGAAGCCTTTATCCATGAATCGGTCAGGATCAAATTTTTCAGGGTCTGGGAAGAGTTTTTCATTTCTATGAGAGCCATACACGAAGAGGACTACGTTTGAACCTTTTGGTATAATTTTTCCGTCTGAAATTAATAAAACATTAGAGTATAATCGACGAAAAGCATCGCGTATTGGCAAAATACTGAAAGTATGTAAGAGTATGTATCGGAGATACCCGATCTGACAAAATAGTTATTTTAGTTTATTCTGTTACATAGGCTCCTTTTTGCTTGATACATTTCGGAATTTGAACATAATATTATCTGGTGTGGTATGGAACACTTACCGAAAGGAATATCCTCTTTAATAACACGAGAATGAATCGGGACAGAGGGACACAATCGCAAAGTTTCTTTTATAACACAATCCAAAAATTTCAAATCAGCTAACTGTGAGTACAATAACTCATCAGCTGATCCCATTACTTCTTTGACTTCTTCATAAGCCCGTTCTTGAATTTCCGGATGCTTTGATAGATAATACAATGCAAAAGATGCTGCTGAAGATACCGTTTCATGGCCCTTTAAGATTATATATTTAAGTTGGTTTTCTAAATAAATTTAAGTGTAAGCTAAATAGTTACAACATGTTTCTTACAGCAAAAATGAATGTGTCTACTTCTTGTCGTAATTCTTCATCACTCATAACTCCACCATTTTCTTTTAGGGATAACAATAAATGATCCAGGAAAGCAACACGTTTCTTAGTCGTTTCTTTTTTTAAATTTGTAGTGTTTCCCTCCACTCGACGTCTTTTAATGACATTATCCGTAATACCACGCATTACATTAATCATTTTTAACTCCTTCCTGCGTTGTGCAGTCATGTTGAAGAGGAAATCATACTGTTTCCAATAGGAGAATGACCTCATCATCATCATTTCACCCATATACTTTGCACTTTGAATGTACAGTGATTGTTGTCTTTCTCTCAATGCATTCAGTTTGATTCCCATTGAAGTTTCTATGAGAAAATAATATAATTTCATCAATAGGCGGAATATTCTGTGTTTTTATTCGGAATTTGGTTCAGTTTAATTTACCACAAATAGTATCCATTGATGATAGAAGAAGATCATCATAGATATTAAATTCGGCATCCATTCGTTTTTCTTGAAGAAATAAAACCAAGTTGTGAGCGTTCTTGTTGAATATCGGCACAAAGTCTTCGATAATCTGGAAGTGGAATGTCGGTGTGATTAACCGGCGGTGCACACTCCAGATGGGATTGTCTGATGTGATTAGCCCATCACCGAGCCAATTTCGCATGAATTTAATGGCAAGTGATTTTCGTAGCATCGTGTGCGACGTGGTAATGATTTCGTTTAGGCGAGGATCGCCCGTGAAGAGAAAATGATTGTGGCCAATCTTCATTCGAAACGTGAGGCCATATTCCTTCATATATTTCACTCCATTGGATAGAATATCTATTAAACGAGAGATTTGTCATTGCTTTTAATATGGGAAGCAGGAAGAAGGAAGGTACAATAGTCGAAATACCCTGACATAGTCGTCAATTCCTGAATGTCTTCACTAAATCTAATTTGTTTGACCGTAATGAGTTATTATCTCGATTATTATTATTTTTTCATCAGCATGTATCCCTCTGAATTTGCAATATTTTATGTTTGAACATCTTGAGGCACCCTCTTCTAGTTTCGGAAAAAATGCAGTAAATATGTCCTCTTATGGATTGATTGTTTCAAAGTTTTCAAAGTTTCAAACTTTAATCGACATTTTAGGTCACGTGCACCGAGTGAAAAACATTGGGGCTCGAAAAATGTGTACTAATTTGGGTCATATGAACAAGATATGCACAGAGGAAGAGGCACTCTCGATTTTTATTTCGTATTTTTTAAATTGATATCCATAAAACACGATATTTATCGTAATTAGTCTGTTCCGAGTTCATCTCGAATATGGAGCAGTTTCGAAGTGAGAACGACTTACAGAAGAGATATTAAGAATTTGATTTAAAAAATTACAATTTTCTGAAAACGATCTAATCTTAACTTGCTTCACTTTGTACGTACGGTTTCAAGATTTTTCGTGAAATCAAACATTATTCTGTTTCCATACGTAACATAACTTAGTAATGAAATTTTGACGTATTTATTGCGTATATTATTCTTTAATTTATTTATAATTGATATTTTTTCAACACAATTAACATTTTTCTCTAACACGTTGATTTATAACGCTCAAAATAAGCCCAATCTTGTTTTAGATGTCATTCAATAAACTATATAAAGTACCTTTCATTTCATAAACGAGCAGAGATAACAAGTAAACGAGCAACATGTTTAACTCTCCAAATAAAATTATTGGGACTTATATAATGCCCACTTGCAGTTGTATTCTGTCTGCTCTACCAATTCGTTACAATTTGAACTTTAACATACCTTCCTGTTTCTGAAATTCAAGCGAATGTCCAATGATTGGTAATCCCTTGGGGCCTGGAAACTCTCGCCATTTCCGCATACGTTCACAATAAACCAACCATACCTGAACAAACTTTATTGTTGCTAATATCAGCGCGATTGGTATTAGTATTGGGAGAAACATAATTATTTCATGGAATAGAGGTTTCCTATTGTTGCGTTCTAACTGATTGGATGTTCTGCGAGCTTATGATTTATGTATTCGGAAGTTTTGATAGTGGGATGAACTATGACCATATTATTTGATGGAAGATTAGTTCACTTGGGAGGTATTGTTAATTGTTACAATAATATAACCTTTTTTATCTTTTAAACTACTTTTAAACTAAGCGATTCATTGATGACAAATTCTAAGGAATTGTGAATATTAATATTG
The DNA here is from genome assembly GCA_027575185.1 of Mimaenictus wilsoni. Classification (NCBI taxonomy): domain Eukaryota; kingdom Metazoa; phylum Arthropoda; class Insecta; order Coleoptera; family Staphylinidae; genus Mimaenictus; species Mimaenictus wilsoni. Next base: position 12,639 of record JAODAC010016403.1, on the reverse strand, counting down.
AATTCCTCAATGAACTAGTTTCTTTATTGAAGATATTGTTTATTTAACATTTTTCAAATTAATAAATAAACGTCCAGCCAAGTGGCGTAGCGGTATCTTCAATGACTGATGTGCGCTGGGAATTCTTATCAATAGTAATAGTATCAGCTATGACTAATTGCATTGAAAAAGAATTGAAAAGAGCTAATAACCATGGCAGTCGATACTCGGTAAACTCACACTGAAATAGGAAGATGAAAACTTGATATAAGTGTTTTTCTGTAATTAAAAGAGTGCGAGAAAAACAATCATGGACAAGGTGAAGAATGAGCTAATTAGATTATTAATGGCCGTACACGAGACGATAGTCGATTAAATTTAAAGCGTTGATGGTACGGACACGTAAACCAGATGAGTGACGAGAGAATTCCAAAAGCAATAAATTGAACTCCACCCGAACCACCGACAAGGAGAGGACAAGGAACAACTTGGTCAGCAGGAATCACAAAAACAATGTCCCACAGAAACCTACATGACTGGGAAGATTGTATACTTAATACAATAAATGCACACACATTTTGCAGGGATTTTGCCTTCATTCTTTCCAGTTTTTTCTTTTTTACGTACATTGTACGTAAGAATAAATTCTGTAAAACATCTTATACAACTGTGCTTTGTGATTTCGAGAGTTCAACCAAAAATTCCAAACTGTTTTATCAAAAGACCAACAGGGTATTATATATTGTATAATGAGGATGTATGAAATATGGGGAACATAATGCCAATAAAGGTATCTATTTATTTATATCTATTAATTATATAAAAGAAATCGATTCATCTATTGGAATAAATTTTAGTTTTCATGAATTATCATGAATTAATTATTGAATGTAATATAATATTTTATTACTTGCAATTTTGGCTAATCTCTTAAGTTAACTTTATTTAAAGTGACTTGAAATAATTATATTATGTTATTTACGTAAACTTGGGAGGTACAAATAATCACAATAACAACTTACTTTATCTGAATGAACTGATGCTCCATTGTGTCGAATTTTCTAGAACTATTAATATTAAGATAGACAAGTGAACATTAAGAGTATTACAATAAACAAGTTATTCATCATGCTACATTTTGAGGAGAACCTTTAAACACGTAATTTTAAAGATTAAGTTACCAAATATGGACATTTGGTGGTTTAAAGATATTATCCATTGATATAGAAAAAAAAATTATTTTATTAAATATTTTTTACATTTTTTTTTACAATATTACAACTTATTTACAAACTACATACACGTATTCTTGCATTTTCGTTTCATAATGAACTTTCTTCTTGAATTTTAGATATCACCATACTTTTCAATTAAGATTTTCTTTGATTTTTTCTTGAAAAATTCCCTGCGATCTTTTTGGAAAGAAATAGCTGATTGTGAGAGATTTTCCTTACCACCAACCACCGCCGCCTCCACCGCTGGACCAACCACCGCCACCGCCGCTCTTCCAACCGCCACCGCCACCGCCGCTAGACCAACCGCCTCCACCGCTTTTCCAACCGCCGCCACCTCCTCCGGACGACCAGCCACCACTTGGTTTCCATCCGCCGCCACCACCACCGCCTGACCATCCTCCACCGCCGCCTCCGGATGGGACAATGATTTTGATAATCTTAACGGTTTGACCGCCGCCGCCGCCGCCGGACCAACCGCCTCCACCTCCTCCGGATTTCCAGCCACCACCGCCTCCGGACCATCCACTGCCGCCGCCCGACCATCCTCCACCACCCCCGGATTTCCATCCGCCACCGCCGCCGCCACCGCCGGACCAACCGCCGCCGCCGCCACCGCTAGACCAACCGCTGTATCCAGCGTGGACCATGGCCACCGCCAATATTAGCACACAAGCGAAGATCTGGAACAAATATTTGCGACGTTAAAACAGACTTTATTAAATTTACTAAGTGTGTTTCTGTCTGCACAACTTAAAGACGTTTAACTATTGCACACCTTCATGTTTGCTTCGAATTCGCACAAAGCCGAGCGCACCACAAGCTCTGTCGTCTTCTTCGAGCGGATCAAAGGTGACTCGATGCTGACTGCAAGCGGCGTAGATCTTTTATACGAAGAGATGAACCTTGGCTAGACGGCGCGGCGAGTCCCCTTTCTCCTAGCATCGCATCATCATCATCATTTCCACGCTTTACCGAGGAAGGCGCAGGTGGAGTTGGCAAAAGTGCAAGTGTTGTTCTTCAGCGAAGCGAAACGTTGAAAATCTCGCATACATACTCATACAACCAAATGCGCCAAATCCAACTTCACATGATTGTAGATTACTAGATTAATAATTATACTAGTACGTAATATCGTCAGCACTTTCGGTTAATTTATATCAGATGTGTCGAACTTTAAAAATGAAGCAAAAATTAAAATGGAATTCAGAAAAAAAGAAACGAATATCACCCTTTCAGTGAATCTATTAACATATTTACCCACTCATAACTAATTATTTAATTAGTTTTGCTTCCTGTTGTTTGAAGTAAATCTAAGAAATCCCAGATTAATTATACTCTTGACTTATGCTCTTATGTGTTCTAAATATGAGATAATTGTAGAAATAAAAATGATGGATTAATGGTCACTTTGTTCGTGTTGGAACCTTCAAGATTCTTCTTGGCGATTTTTATTTCGAAATATGAATGTAGCACGCTTTTAATGGAAGTACATCGGTAATAACCATCAAAATTGACAGTCTATTCATCTGTAATGAAGCTTGGTTTTCATGACCTATAGAATGTAAAAAAATATTTCATAATGTTTAGTGGTGGCGAAAAATAATGTTGTTGATCTATGATCTAATCGTTTTTCATTTTAAAAAGATAATTTCAAATAAATTTTATTATTCCTGAGAAAATCCGAGACATACGAAATATAAAAATTAAATGCGGCGAAAATGAAACATAATCAGAATGATTGTTAACAGTTTTATATAAATAATATGAATCCTATCAAATCTAAACAAATTTAATTAATAACCCACAATTCGAAATTGAATAAAGCTTACTTTTCTTACCAAATAAATCCGAACAATAAACATATTGTAAGTAGCACTTCATTTAAAATATCTAAATGTAATCCAAACAAACAATTTTATGCCGATTGCCAACGTTTCAGATGATGAAGTAATATCGATCTTTTCTATTTTCAAAATATCGATAGGCAAATATTGATATTTTCTATTTTCAATATATGGATATTAAAGCTCAGCACAGGAAGACCCGGAAGATGGTGGAGCCACAATCTAAAACATTGATTTCTAATAATTTTTGCTTCTCTTATGTTATCCAATACATGATCAACGAAAAGGTTAAAATCATTTGGAGTTCATTTTCGAATTCATCCCCTTAACTAATCGAATAATTTGCTCTCGATGAAGAATAGGCTAAGGCTACCTAGAAGAAAGCAGAAGAGGAAAGATATATCGACATATCTTATTAATATATCGACATATATTATTTCGATATTAAATGGAAATTTTCAAAATTATTTGGCTATTCCGAATGTTAAAATATTCCAATAGGCCAGTGACCCAACAGCGGTGGCTTTTAAGATGCGGGTCAATTGATACATATTTCCTGAGGGATCCTCTCCCCCTTTAAAATGACTTTCAATTTGGTAGCATCTCAACTTATCAGAACCTATCAGACAGACTGGATCGAGCTAATCTTACAATAAGGTAAATAATCCTATTTTATTTAATCTTATGTAGCATATCTATACGTCCAGAAATCTTTAGAGGGCCATAATATATTTTTTATGGGCTACCGTGGAGCATGACAAACAAGCATGAAACAAAGGTTGGAAAACACTGATTTATAAATGGAAAACCTGATATCTTACCAATGTCAACCCAATGTTATTTAACCACAGCTTATTTAACCACAGAAAAGTCCCTAACCTTACCTGCCTAACCTCATCTAACCTCACGTGAATTCGTAACCGCATCTAATCTCATCTGACCCTACATAACCTCTAATAAACTCATCTCACCAGCTAACCACACTTGACTTTATCTGCCCTGATCTAACAATACGCAAATTTATCATGGTCTAATTTAAAAAGCTCAATCCCTATCTAATTTAAACTTGCCAAATACCTGATCTAGCATAATGTAACCAATTAGCCTGAAAAATAAATGTATAAGTCTACCTAAGGCTTAAGCTATTGCCAACTCAAAAAAGTAATTCAGAACTCACTTAACTTAACATCAAACCTAACCAATTATTCATTAAAATTTAACGTTGATTAAAAATCTCATACTCATATTTTACAAAAACACAATTATCACAGCAAATATTTTCTAATCTTGAATAATAAACAAGTAAGCAACCTCGTAACTTCAAACAAAATTGGTAGAATACAAGTAAAACCTTGAAAACTCGAAAGATGATTTCGCATTGAAGACGAATTATGCCATCAAAACACGATGTGAAGATTATGTTTGATGCTATTCTGATGATATATGCCGATCGTCGAGCGGAATCTGCAGTTCCGCCTGACATTCGCCCATCGCTATGAGTGTTGTTGCGTTAATTACTTTGCTATAACCATGAAACACGGATAAAACACGCGTTAAGTCTTGGTATATATCGTTTTATTACTGCTAATAATAAGATGCAGACGTTAGCATATTTCATCTACAAACGGTTGTAGGAATTAAAACCTTATGAAAATGTGTGCGGAAACTGCATAAACGTCTAATTACAGATGTTACATGTGTTACATGAACTTCATCGTGCAATGTGCTGAAAGAAACTTAATTGAATCATGGTTGGTGGTCGGTTTTATAACTTCCTAAGATGTTGGATATACAAGAGGATAGAAAGCGTACAAAATGAACAACTTCCGGAAATGAAACCTTTGATAAAGTTTATGAAAAAATATGACGTATAGAAATGTATCGTCCTAACAGGATGACAATGTTTTCTTAAACTTTCAATGTTAATATTATTTATATTTAATATTATAAAACAAAGTTTAAACAATCAGGCCTGATTACACCGGGTTCGCGCGGAAAATCCGCTAGCTCATACGCGAGCGTTGCGTCACAGCATCCTGCTTGATGCTGCGACTGCCATATGCATGCAAAGGAAGGCGTTTTTATTATCCGATTTTATTGCGCGGTTAGCTTTCAGATTTGTATAAAAATGAATGTGATAAAATGCGATACATGAAGACATCTGGCTAGCGACCTTAGCTCGCACTGGTGAGTTATAGAAACGGGTAGAGTTTTATAGAAAATGCAGTGAAATCAGAGAATGTGATAGAATGAGGTGAATAATGCGCAATGGCTGAGAAAGCCATCCTACCCACGCCTGGGATCGCCTAGTGGCATTACTTCACGGCTGGGTCTGGCTATGGGGCTACTGCCATCTACCTGTCTCGCGAGCTATCCTGCCTTGGAAAACTGTCGTGAAGAATGCAGAGATGCGCTCCCATGCGTCTGTTGATGCGAGCATCTTATCAACGACCGTGTCCACTGTTATTGGGCCGATGATGGACTTCAAGATCAGCCGTTCTCGCGTGGACCACTCACACGCGAATACTGCATATTCCGTGGTGTCTTCTTTGCCACACATTTGGCAGTCTGCCGAGACCTTAATTCCCATTCGTGATAGGTAGAGACTGAAGCAGCCGTGGCCCGATAGAATCTGGGTCATCTCAAAAGACAACTCACCGTGCTTACGGTTGACTGACCCAGGATGAGATGTCGTGTATGAGACGTCAGGTCCACCTCCCGTTCTTGGCTCCATCCCACTGAGTCTGCCAGGCTCTCAGGAGATCATCTCTGGCAACAACCCTGGCTGCGGATCTGGCTTCTGAGGGTAGATCTCTAGCTAGCCGTACTGCTTCCCTCTTCTTTGCCAGCAGAGAGGCAGGCGGAGAATCCGCGATAACCATAACTGCTTCGTCCGAGACGGTCCTGTAGGCCGAGGCCACTCCGGTTACCAATCGATTTCAGTCCACGGCGCAGTTACAAATTTAGTTTTATGTCCCGCGCTTTCCTACTTTTTTCCCATGGTGTCCGGTTGAACTTTGGAATCTCGGTTATATCTGATATATCACTGAACAAAATATATCACGTTTGAGAATTACTGCCAGTGGTCGGCTACCACTGGCAGTAGGCATGATGTGAAGCTCTTCAAAGACTCTTACTTGAGTTACTTGAGAGAATACTTGAGTTAGGAGAATCTAATGTTTTATGAGCTTGTGATTTACTGAAGTGATAATACTAATTGTAAGTTTACTTTTCACTGGACTCCCAATTGTCGCGTCACCCCTTGGATATTACAAAATGTGTGAATCTTTTAAAATCGAAACTTTATCAATAGAATTTGTTTGTAATTCTTCAGCCGGCTTCTGCTATAGACCAGTGTTTCCCAAAGAAAAATTCAACTGCGTCAAGGCAAAACTTAAAACACCAAAATAAATTCTTTTACATATTATTATATCGATTAGTTACTACGAATGATGCCAAATTGTGTATTTGTTCCGTCTTATTACTGTTATATGAAATAATACACTTGTAATTTGATATTTATTAAGAAATAACATGTTTTCTAAGTATAGTGTTTGTTTTCCCATAAGGTGAGAAGCGACATATTTTACAAATCTCGTACCAGGACGCGGTCAATAAAAAGGTTTGGGAAACGCTGCCATAGACTATTAAATGCAAATATAAAACTACCGAAGCCTATTTAATAAGATATTATAAACAAAACACAAATGAAATATCATTGTGAAAAACAATTCCTGATATAAATTATGCAATAATCAGGTCCATAATCTTTTGTCGCATTCCTCAATTATTCAATTACAGCCGACATTGTCTCTTCCAAAGTGCAGCATAATCACGAACGATCACAAACTGTGGCAAACTAATTAAAGCACAAGGAAAAGAAAGTGGAAGTATTATCATAATCGCCATCATCGCCATCACCGTTTATGATCGTCGTGAGCTATGCTCTAACATTGTTAGTCACACTCCTTTTGTGCAATTCGTCAACTCGTTCAATAATTGGGCCAAATTAAAAAGGCGCCGTATATTCTATATTCAGTATTCACGACTATTGCGTACAATGGCCTCTTACCACACCAGAGTGTATTAAAAATACGATTGCTTTTCATTAAGTTATCTATTAACTGGTTAGATGCAAGATTGCTTTGCTCTTTGCACTTTGCATCTGAAATTGCATCAATATCCTATATAAATACATCTGATATAGGATATTGATGCAATTTCAGATTTGCACAAGCGCACAAGATAATTTCAGACATTTCAAAAAGTCGCCCAATACACCCAAGTGTTTTAATTAAGGATTCAGTAATGCTTCACAGGTGAATGAAGTCGGGCAATATTTCTTTTTATCTTTAATGGATATATTTCATTGTATATTTCGCTCATACTTCTTTCAATGGCTGTCATTATTACAATCTCTTTTGGTCTTTTTATGTAAGAGTATTTAATACATTTATTATTAATTGCACAATTAATATCCTGAATTGCTGTTGTTATCCCGAATTTATCCCGAAAATTCGGGTTATGCTAACAAACCTGAACAATTTTCTGTTTGAATATATTTTAATAGCTTGCCGCGTTGTGGAGCTCGGTGCTCGTTAGATCACTGCAGTTAAGCAACGTCGGACGTAGCTAGGCGTTGGATGGGTGACCACTTGGTCTCCCTACTCAACAAGCGGCTGCGGCGCTGCGGTAAAAACGCGAACGAAGGTTGGGCGATTCGCTTGCAACGGTCCCCGGAAAAAAACCATATGCACAAAAAGTTCAGAACAAGTACCATCAGTAGCGAGACCGGATTGGGCCGGGTGAAAGTTACTATTCCCTTACACCACTATGTGGTAGAAAAAGGTTGTTGAATAAATAAATAATGAATATCTTTATTTTTAGACGTTGCTGTGGAACGAGAGTTCGCGTAGAGATGTCCAACGGCCGTTCACGACGTGGAGGTGGTGGTGGAGGCGGCGGAGGTGGTGGTGGCGGCCGCCGGGGCCCGCCACGATACTCCAGGTATGAGAGAAATTCAGATTCGCATGCAGTGGGCGGCCGTGTGCTCCACACGAGATTCGCGCCGTTCCGGCTCATTGAAATCAAAGTCGCGTTCAACTTGCTTGCAGTTTCATCGCATTGTTCAGCCGCAGGCCGCGGCGGATTGGTAGCGTGAAGCATATTAAAACCCGAACCAATCCGCCGCGGCCGAGGGCCTCAAAACTTGCCTCAGCGGCAAGATTTGTTGGGAAGAGTACAAAGGCAGCGGTTAAATGAAAGTGTTTTTGGCGCACATTTGCAGGACAGCACCGCTGCTGTTGTTTACTACTACTACTACTTCTCCCCCCGATTGAGCCCTCAAATCTTCCCTCCTGCCTGGCCACACATCTCATCTTTATAAAAAAACATCGAAACCACCACACCACTACTACTGCTACAGTACAACAGTACAACATCCGCAATCTCGCACCAACCGCCCCCTCAGCGGGTGCAACGGCACGCGTGCCGCCCCTCGCAGCATTGCCGTCGGTGGCCAATCAGCCGTGGTGGGCGGTGAGGGCGGGCGTGTATGATCGTATGCGCCGCCCTACATGCCCGCCTCCGCCGACTAGCGCCGCACGGCAGTTGCGTGAGCGCGGCGTGCGTGTGGGTGTGAGGTGCGCGTGCGCACCCCCAGGCCACCCCTACTCAACCCCAAATGCGTCGCTCTCGCTCGACGGGCGTCGACTCGACTCGTCGCCGCGCAAAATGCCAACGTGCCGCCCCCTCGCTCTCCGACGCACTACAGCGGCGCACACAATCGGCGCCCCACCTTCTCGACCAATCTCTATCAATCTATACACCACGCGCGACGCCCTTCGGCCAATTACCTATTGCCAACCGCCAATTCATCAATCTCAGCCCCACGGCGCCGGCGCAGCCACGACTCGATTCAATCGCAAATTATTTTTGCCCACAAATCATATTCGATCGAGGCACAAACAAAAAAAATCAAACGGGTTGGTAGCTGCCTGCAGCCAGCACAAATCGACGAGAGCGAATCGTTTATTACCCAGCTGCTGCTGCGGGGTCGAGTGCGCATGCGTGAGAGGCGCACACCTTTTGCATGTATTGCGAGGATGAAACCTGAGTGACAGGCAGTGTGTTTCTGACTTCAAAAATACTGACTTAGACACGAATTTTGGCTTCACTGTATTTGCTCTGTTTTCACTGTTTCAAAATCAATCTTTTGTCTGTGTGAGAGAGAACATTTCTTTTTTATTTTTTAACGTTCGTGTTAAGATCCGTCCCCACAGGATGTCTTGTACGTCTGACGACCAGTGGATTGTAGGTGCGTCCAAACATTAATCTGACTATCAAATGTTCGAGGATGTCAAAAGTTCGATAAAAATTGATATATTTTTTGTATCGGAAGTGTAGAAAAACGGTCATGGCACCCTCTATTGTCAATTGTCAAAAATATCGAAGCCTAACTTCAAATATCGATAATTATCTGTCTGAAGTATCGATACTTATTGACACCTCGTCCTTTCGATTTCATTTTTGTTAGGGCATTCTCTTAATCCTACTCTGATTAAATAGACTTACAAGACATCATCTCCATTGGAGCATAATTGTACTACCTTTACCTTTCTTTCTGTTCATAGATCACGCTCTCCGCGACGATCACGTTCCCGATCGCCAAGGTCGCGTAGTCGTGACCGTCGCAGCCGATCAGACTCCAGGGATCGTCGTTAAAACGACCCAACAGCGAGGCGAAATTCCGGGAGAAGGAAAAAACGACGCGTTTTTTGTTATACACGTCCACACACATTTATTTACAAACCAACACGAATATCATTTTCTCACAGCGTTGATGAACGAATTGATTTCATCCGTGCAGATGGCGACACAAACCTAAAGTTAGGCATTACTAGGATTTATTTTGAGAAATTGACGGAATTTTTTCGGTGGAAACTTGTATTATCGTGTCTTATTGTTACATAGGATAGTCTTTAGTTTATTGATGATAAGATTGCGTGATGTCGACAAAACAAAGCACAGAAGGAAGAAGAAAACAGTACAACAAATATTAATTATTAATTTGGAAAGGTCGGAATCAAAAAAGATCAGGATATTGGAGATTTTGAATGAAGAGGAAGGTCGAAATTAATTGTATTTACAAAATTTACTTTATATTGTTTTGCACATTTTGCGTAGACATATTTGACGAAAGAAATCGATTTTAAATATAAACTATATACAAAACCTAGATAAGAACGAATAGTGGACCGACCGGCGTGAATTTAACAAGAAATGTAACTGGTATATCTTTAATTGAAATATGCTTACTTCTAAAACCAAAGGATTCACTAATTGACGATATTGAAATCGAAAGTATAGTTACTTTTTGTTTCGAGTTTTAATAGTATCGAACATAATCCAAGATCTTTGGTAGTTTTTTCACACGTCTTCGTGATTTGACAAATGTATAGATATGCTAAGACCAAAATGCTATGTTACATTTTTTTAAGTTAGATATTCGCCGGTTAGTTGACGAAGTATATGTTCCACCAGGCACTGTGACCTTTGACGAAACGCCGCTACATTGCTATGTTGTGTGTGGGGGCGGCAGTTCGCAGACCTGTATACCACAGTCTACCGCCGACCGCCGTGGCATGCACACCTGTCCATCTCCAAACTTTCCGTGAGAAAAATGTGAGTTTTATCCATAAACTCGCGTGCAGGATGCCCCTTTGGGACTATTTCCACAAACCGCCACCGCGCCAGCGGAACCTGCAAGAGGGCCTCTTCCAGATTGCCTCCCAAACATGTAGCCTGCTTGTGCAAGTGAACAATACGAATAATATCACATTCGGCGATCATGCTTCGAATATAAACTGCAATAATATACACACGGCGTCGGTGGATGTAGAAGATATTGCGAAGGCGGCGACAAGTAGCTTTACCAATGGTGGTTTTGCTGGAAAGCATCAGCAGGATGCTGAACAGTTAGTTGTCTTATTGCCGCATAAGAATCGCCTACACCGACAGGGATCTACTTTGAGGAAGCCGCGGCTTTCGGTGAGTATATCTAAGGTTTTCAATTTGTATATGTTTTGGGATTTGCAAGTTATGATGTAAATATTTTAACTTTTGGGCAGGGAAATTTTACGTGTGTTTATTAATTGCGTTAAGTTTTTTAGTTTTGAACCTAATCGTTATGGTAATAGTTTTCTTTTGATTTGTTTACAGTTTTTTACAAAAAAAAATTAAAGTTTCAAAAATATTCTATAATAATTTGATCATATTCATAACCATGTCATCAATTGTCAATTAACATTTTTAATGAATCGACCGATCTCACTATGGAAAAAATTCTTTCTAATAAAGTTCTGAACAAATTATCCAGAATAAGCGGACTTATTCGTTAATTGAAAGTGTTATCGATCGTAGTGCAATGTTTGCCATACGTTCAAAGGATTGCATGTTGCAGCAATGTTCTGGGTCAATTAAATCACCTACGTCATTAACCCAACTTTACAACTATTCGGGACGTCGGCGTCGTTAGATATCGATTTTCTTAGAACTTAGTATTGTTTAAACCAATTGAAGTTATTTACCATTATCACCTTTCCAATTGCTCATTTTGTTTCATAACTCAATTCCAATGTTTAATCATTTTCAGTTGTTACTTTCTTATAAGTTAGAAAAGTTCTACAATAATTGATTATTGTTGAGTTAGGAATGCAATTGTGTGAAAGTTTTTCGGAAAATACTTTTCACGTCCTTGGCTTATAAAAGATGGAAAACTGAGAGAATGGGTGAAGGTTACAAATGGCAATGTTTACAAACTTCGCAATTACATGTTTGCTATGTTTGCGATTAATGATGGTCTTTCAAGAAAAACTTCAGCGGTAGAATAGAAAATAAAAATGAAATTATTTATCAATTGGTCATTATGCAGGCTACAGGTTTAATTAAATAAGTTTGAAAAGACCTGATCACAGTGTTCTGAACAAGCTTATACTTGTAAAATGATTAGCATAATCAGCATTAGTATCATAATTTAATATATTGGGTTATATATACATATGTCAGGACTGACATAATAATGCATTCAAAGCAGGGCTATGAGTTTTTAAAATGATATTTGCGTATTTATATCGAACAGTGTGCCCTCTTTTAGATTATAACCTTTGTGCTCCAAACAATTATTCTTCGTTTCTTTTTGTGCGGTACTCTCTTTCTTACTTTAGTTTTTGAACACCCCATTATGTTTTCATAATCATAATGTCATATGTATGGTATACGAACACTTAAGGAATTTGTTTTGTTCAGATTGATACCTATCTGACATGATCCTTGTAAAATTGGTAAAGAGTGCTCGAATTATATAGCAATTTTATATCTTTTTACATTATCTTAATGTCCATATGATATAACATTGAAAGGGTGTTGAGCCAAGTGGCGCAGTGCAGGGATGTCAACTTTTCATGAAGGATCGATACTCTTTGTTATCGATACTTATTGGTATCAAAAATACACATTGGCGCCATCTGTTAATGTGTTTTCAAATTATCTTTTACTCGTTATAGTTATATTCCAGTATATTA